>CAAKMY010091484.1:6399-24426 GCA_901111285.1 Corrigiola litoralis | reverse complement strand
AAGTTTAATTGGTCTTTAAATTATGATTTTAGTAAAAGTTCCCTGAGATTAGTATGTTTTATGGTAGATTTGTCGCCTGAGTTATTTTTATTTACCAATTTGTCGCATGTTTTAGTTTTTTTACCAATCTGTCGTTGACCCCCCACTTTTTTTACCAATTTGGCAATTTGGCCCTCTATAAATAGACCACCTTTGATTCAACTATCTTAAGATGTATCACATATTGCCTTGGCTTAATAAGAGACTTACCATGAAAGCTCCTACAAGGTTGTTAGCGGCGATCCAGCATGGGCGAAGTATATATGATGCCAGATCAATGTCCAAGTCGATCATCATACATACTGAGGAAAGGGTGCTTCTGGGTTATATATTACACGGCCAATTAATAATAAGGGCATAACTAGCTAGGAAACTAAAATCGGTACAAACATAATAAAAATAGTCCACTACCAAAAATGTCCCGAGAGAGAGGAGAAATAGAGATAGAGATAGACCGTAACATACCAACATTGACGAGAGTAACAATAAGCATTCAATGTGACTATACACAAGATCTCGGTAGTTTATGGGACAAATAGTGGCTTGATAAAACATAAGCTAAACCATTAGTACATAACTAATACTAATGCCAATCCAATCAGATATAATTTTGCAAAAATAGCTTAATTGCTCCAAAGTAGAAAAAATAGTTCCAAAAGTTTTCCCCAACGGCTCTTAAGTAAACTATTGTGCAGCTCATTCTAGGCCAATATTTGGGCAGCTTATGGTAGGGTTCAATGGTTCATTAGGTAGCAAAGGGTTATAACATATGCGATAAGCTGGATTAAAGCCTTCAAATGCAGGGATGCAAGAGAAGCGGAAGCCATAGGTATTAGGGAGGCTATGAGTTGGATCGACGCCAAAGACTGGGAAGGAATCACCATTCTCACATATTGCCTCCAAGTCTGGCAAGGAATCATGGCTGAGACGACTGAAGATAGATTGACTAATACATATCTGATATGTTGGTTCCTAGTTAGTTCGTAGCTGTATCATAGTAATTATATATTGTGGATGGTAGACAAGAGATTCACATAAATCAGGACACAAAGAGGTTGACGTTAATTTGGAGTCTGATGTATGGTAAGTTTTTTATTTTATTTTTGAGGGCGTTATATGGTAAATTTGTTCCGCGTAAGAAGTTACTCCCTTAAACTTCCACACTTAAACCGCCTTTCTTCTCCTATATAAGACGACCTACCTAGAGAGTTCACCTCATACCACAAACCCTCTGAATTTTTGCTTCACCCCCGTAAAACATACTTAGTAGAACTCTCTGAATTTTTGCTTCACCTCCGTAGAACTCTCAATTTTTGCTTCACCTTACCTACGTAATTATGGCAACCTCAACCCTACAATCTCTCGATGCTTATATTCATATGATGAATGGACGTATTAGGGACAACTACAACTATGAGCCATTGTTGCGATCATGTATGGATGATCTTGATCATCAAGTAATACCCGAAGAAGATGTTTCCAGTGATTTCGCTGAAAAAGAAGAAGTAGAAAAAGCCCCTTCTCATGTTTTGATTTGAATGTTGGAGGAAGATATTAGAGACAACTTGAATTACAAGTATGAGCATGCATGCACTAATGGCGAGATCATACCCCTAGAATATTCCGGTCTCTCCTATATTTCTTTGGATGATTCTGATCAAGAAATTGAGGATTTGGATGCTTATCTCCAAGTAATACATCATGAAGATAACCTTGTTGTAAGCGATCAGGACCTTTGTGATGCTTCTCATCGAACTTGCGATGAACACATCGATGATTTCATATCGCTAGAGTCTTCTGAGTGTGCCACCTCGTCTGAGCGTGCCATCTCTTATGATTCCATGTCCGTAAACATTAGTAATAATTTTGTGCAAGTACGCATTAATGAAGACGATGTAGTTGTTGTCGATGAAGACGTCGAGCTAGACTACATTCCCCTTGAGAATTCTGCCATCTCTGAATATGATACTCTTAGTAGCGAATATATTCCTTCTTATGAATCTGGTAGTGAGTATGATGATTCTGAGGATTTGTCGTCGACATATTCGGAGTCCTCTGTGACTTCGCCATACTACTGTGATGATGGGTCTGACAATGATAAGCATCATATTGAGAAGAGAAAGTTGTGTGCAGTGACGGAGCCACGGGCTTTTAGTGGTGTCATTTGACACCACACCAATTGGGAATATATCTAAATTCATGTAAAAATATAGCAAGAAACAAGGTTGGATTAATGGTAAAATAACTACATGACCCCTTTCAAGTTGTGGGTTCGAACCCTACTAGCTACAATCTAACTTTTTATGTCCCTTATTAATATAGTGACACCACACCCACAAATATCTAGCTTCGCCACTGGTTGTGTGCTGAATCAATTGAAGAGGACATGTCCGTAAACATTAGTAATAATTCTGTGCAAGTACGCATAATTGAAGACGCTGTAGTTGTTATCGATGATGGCGTCAAGCTAGACTACATTCCCCTTGAGGATTCTGCCATCTCTGGATATGATACTCCTGGTAGCGATTGTATTCCTTCGTATGAATCTGGTAGTGAGTATGATGATTCTGAGGATTTGTCGTCGGCATATTCAGAGTCCTCTGTGACTTCACCATACCATTATGATGATGGGTCTGACAATGACAAGCATCGTATTGAGAAGAGAAAGTCGTGTGCTGATTCAATTGAAGAGGACTTGGAGTGGAGGTTGGCTAAATTGGCTAAAAGGATGAAGAGTTGAAGACTACTTAGTTTAGTACTAGTATAGTACTTCGTAGTATGTAATGGTTGTTTTGGAGCTGTTGTTTATTTTGCTCTTTATAGTCTGATCTTGCAAGGCCACCAGTGGTCATATTTATCTCATTGAGGAACTGTTTCAATATGACAATGTTGTTACTTTTGATATATCAATAAAGTTAACTTGTTGCTCCTCGTCAAGGATTTTCCAGAATTTGTTTGAGGAGCCAAAGGAAGTCACCTAATGGAATCATGAACTTACCAGAGACCATACTACAAATACAACACGTAGTATAAAAACTAGACGTACTGTTTGTAACCTCCCAGCTGTAGCCATTTTTCTTTTTTCATTACAGTCATACACTACTTTTTAAGAGGTTATATACTAGTTGAATGTAGACATCTGCCTATGCTTAACCATATATGATTCTCAGGTGGAAGGGCGAGGGTGAGTCTGGACTCTGGAGTACTTGACAGACCTGATAATGTTGAGGAAGACCTGAAAGGCGAGACAAATTTACCAAAACCAGTGTCACAAACATCACATTAACCAAGTTCTACTACATCAAGATACAGCAAAACACTCATCCATACCGAGTTGAAAAACCACGCCTAAATGAAAACATCCACCTATCAGATACTCTACTTTCGAGCACCATGTGTCCCAGAACTGTAACTTAGCAATACATATATGCAGAAAGATTCGACTTAAAAGGCTTTAAATCTGTGGGAAAATACAATCTACTAACAGTTTAGAAGCGCTATAGTTGGGCTGCATATTGTAAGAATGCTTAAATTGCACCATTAAACAGCTTCCATCTTGTACAAACACACAAACGTCTTCCCAGCTCGGCCTGCGATCTTCACGGCATAAGCACCTTCCGCAGTCCATTGACATTTCAGTCGCAGTTTGAGGTTATAAGCTAGATTTCCGTGTCTAGTTTCTTTCTCAGACACAATTAGTCTCCAAAAGTTCTCAATGCTCAACAATATTTGTACCTACACATTTGTCAGCCCAAATTTCAAACGACAAATGTTAGATGTTAGGAAAAAAATAGAATAAAGATGCATATAAACAATTAAACACCACATGCAGCTACAGTTGGCTGATCATCTTAAGGATATTGATGGCCACTTAGTATCAGCTATGGCTCTAAAAATATACCACATTTGACACAACTATCTTAAGATGTATCACATGTTGCCTCGGCACAATAAGAGACTTACCATGAAAGCTCCTATAAGGTTGTTAGCGGAGATCCAGCGTGGGCGAAGTATGATGCCAGATCAATGTCCAAGTCATCATACATACTGAGGAAAGGGTGTTCCTGGGTTATATATACAGAGACAAATTGGGAAAAATAAAATAAGTCAACTAGCAAAAAATTGGCCGAGAGAAAGGAGAAATAGAGACAGAGAGAACCGTAACATACCATAAGTTGTTGAGCTGAGAGTCTAGCCTTAGGGTCTTTCTGTAAGCTGAATAGATTAAAACATTTATTCAGGAAGGATAAACATGAAACGTAATGCATACTTGATGTAAAACGAGGAGTCAAGTTATTAGATACTCAGAATTTGTTGTAAGTTACTTTGTAGAAACAATGAAACACACACAAACAACATTGACGACAAGAGAAACAATAATTATACAATGTGACCGTACACAAGATGTCGATAGTTTATGGGTTAAATAGTGACTCGATAAACTATAATCTAACCATGTACATAGCTAGTACTAATAAGTAATACCAATCCATTCTGACATAATTTTGAAAAAAATAGCTAAATTGCTCCGAAGTAGAATAAATAGTTTCAAAAGTTTGCCCAAACTGCTCTTAAGTAAACTATTGGGTAGCTCATTCTAGGCTGATAATTAAGCAGCTTATGGTGGGGTCCATGATGTAGAAATTGGTACCATATGCGGTAAGCAGCACGAACATCCCATAAAGGTGGTGTATGGCTTACATGGGTTCACATGGTGGCGAAATCTATTTCTGGACTTATTGCAGTGAAAATCCCACTTTCACAAGATTTCTCTGCAGCCATGGGCAATGGTTGAGTGACATGACAAATGGCCAGGGTTTCATGCCACATGGGCTAAAAAGTGGGGCCATGAGTAGTTCTTGATAGTAGCTGTAGGCCTGTCACAACAGGTAATCGAGACAAATAACTCTATTTGCTCCTGTGTATTGGCTGGGAGGGGGGGGGGGGGGGGGGGGAGTTACGGAATATCCAAACAAAATATTCAATTTTGGCTATTTTTTGCTATGGAGTAAACCAATTCAATAGGGCACAAGTTGGAACAAGTTAGCAATTTTGGGTACAGACTCAAATTTGTGATACCGCAGGGATTTCCAGTTCCCTTTTCTTGGATCATTTTCAAGAATTAAATTGCAGCTTCCGATTTCTTATTTATATTAGCATGAAACAAAGCGCCGTACAGTAGGTGATTAAGATAGTGACAGAGCTGTAGAATAGATTTTGTAGGTAGTTTGTGGTGACAACCAAACACCCAGTAGTTTCGATGTGAAGTTGGTGGTCTTTTATGTCCAAACCAAGCACAGCCTTCATACAATGTGTAGCTCAGCTTTTGAGGGAAGCAAAATTACTCTAGATGGGGAGTGTCTTTAAATTTTTTTATGGGGGTCTATATTTTGTAGTGAGATCGTAAACCTCTAACGATAACAAAGTTTATTGCCATATTACAACCAAGTCATATCAACAGAGAGAGGAACTTACCATGACGATATAAACGAGCAGAACTCTGGAGAAAATCGGTCAGGGGAGGCAGAAGGTGGTGGCTGATCTGTGATTGTTTGCATAATTGAAAAGGGATTAATCCAATCTTCTTCTTCGCCAGGTAGTGGATAGGGAAACTGACCCGTCGCACACTCAAGCACAACCAAACCAAAGCTCCAAATGTCGCTTTTAGCATTATAGGTCTCCTCACTAAATCTCTCAGGCTGCAGAACGCCAATGCAGATAACAATTTAAGAATATCAACAAAACACAAATATAGTTCAACTTAGCACATTGTAATAAAACGACTTACAGCCATATAATGATATGTCCCAATTTTAGTATTTGCCTGTGCAGAGGTACTTGCAACCATGGCACTAACACCAAAATCAGTAATCTTCACTTCTCCTCTATGATTTATCAACAAATTCGAAGGTTTTAGGTCCCTGTGAATGATGTGCTTCTCGTGATGAAGATAATACAAACCTCTAACCACCTAAAAGAAATACGAAATAGTTATGAACAAACTGAAAGGCAAGAATAGATGTAAAGGTAATGAAGTGAGTCGACCGACCTGCTTACAGATAGCAGCAAGATGATCTTCTGGGATTGTGTGAACCTTTTTCAACAAATCTGAAAAAGATCCACCATCCATGTATTCCAAAATGATTGAGAAAGCATCATTCTGGTAAAAACACTGGTAGCAAGCAACAACATAGGGGCATTCCAGTGACTGATTGATTTTCAATTCTTTTGCAATCTGCTTGCGAGCCTTTTCTTCTATGTTCATTTGAATAACCTGATCGTGAGATTTGTGAGAAGTTAGCTCACAAAACCAGGTACGGCTCAAATACATGAACATAGTAGTACTCAAGCTTAAATTGGAATCGCATAAACATCTCATATAAATATACAATGAAGTCTTAAGTCCTGTTTGCTCTATTTTTCTATTTCCCTTAAGA
Source organism: Corrigiola litoralis (assembly GCA_901111285.1). Classification (NCBI taxonomy): domain Eukaryota; kingdom Viridiplantae; phylum Streptophyta; class Magnoliopsida; order Caryophyllales; family Caryophyllaceae; genus Corrigiola; species Corrigiola litoralis. Next base: position 17,950 of record CAAKMY010091484.1, on the reverse strand, counting down.
TATACAAATGAGACAATACTTGTTCGAGTTGGGGAAAAACAAATCTAAACCAAAGTTTGGTCAAATTTCCCACCCAGTTCTCTCCATTTCTACTTGATGACAGAGAAGAAATAAAGGCGGGTTTATTTGCAAACAAGGAGGAGACAATATGTCTGATCAGTTGATCTTCTCAAGACCCGATTCTTCTCTACTCAAAAACTCAAGTCAAGAATAACACTTTTTGGGTGGAAAAGTCCGAGAATATTGTAAGCGAGTCAGAAACTCAGAACACAATCCTCGACCCAAAGGTTTACTCCAGCCAACACGAGAGCCCAGTGAAAAGACGAGGCTAACAGAGTTGTGAAGAACAGGGAGACTAACTAAAGGACAAGAGATGATAGTATGAGTAGAACTACTGGAAAACTATTCAGCTTGAAAATAATTAAACTTTCCATAGCCATTTTGGGACAAAATGCTACCAGCTCCCAGAAGATTCTACAAGAAACAGCAAGTAAACTCCAGCACGTGTAGCATTTGACTTCTTTAATACTTCTTTAATGATCACCTAGAAAATTCAATAAATATAATAATCAACATATATCAGCTTTCCAATATCATCTAAATTTCATAGTTTTCCCCCAAACTGATTCCCGCCGACAATAAACACATCAGCTTTCCAAAATCCAAAGTATTACATTATCATCTAATTAAGAGATTTCGCCATTTTTCCATCTCTCATTCTCGATGAGAGCTGCTCAAAGAAATTTTCTCTTAAATATTTGTGTATAAAGATATCTCTACAGCCAGAAATTATATATGAAAGAGGAGGGAGACATCATTCATAATATCCGTTAACAGTTACTGATGCAGTCAGGTTCTTTACAAAAGCACTTAATTTGGTACATAATTCTATTTACAAATGGCCTCTACCAACCCTTTTCTTTTCTTTTACAATGTTTTTCAATGATTGTAATATTGAATTCGGTGATAGTTAATTATAATTCCGGTCAAAGTTTCGTATTCCCTCCTAATTTTTTAATTACTGTTCACTATCCTTCATAAAATTAAACTACCCCAACAGAAATGCCAACCCCCCCCCCCACCCTCTTCTCTCTCTCTCAAAACAAAGCTCTCATCTCATCTCACTTTTTTGATCTCTCCTCTTCACTTGGTATCCTATCCTCAAATAGAAATAAGTGTATACCTTCTTCTCCTCTTTACATAGTTTCCCTCATTTATAAATGTATTCAAATCAAGAATTTGGGTTTTGAGATTGCTCATGAACAATTTGGGGCATTTTTTGTGGTTGTTCAATTGAAAATTCTTGTTTCCTTCTTTCACACAGTATGTCAACCGCTAGCTCTTCATAAACCCCATTGCTCATAAATGAAATTGTAGCTTTCCTTTAGCCCTTGTGCGTGCGTGGATTAAAATCAATCAAGAAAGGACATTTCTTGCTTGCAAAATCTATGACCCTGAAATTGGAAGACGTGGGGGCAAGATTTTCAAGTGGTTCTTCACTACTTCAATGATGATGTAATGTGTTTAGAGATTAACACTCCAATACTTTTGGAGGGAAAATTAGAGAGGGCAACATATTTTAGTCACCGGAGGGCTGGTTTTGGTACCGATTTACAAGTAAAATGACTTTAAGAGGTAATTTTATAAAGTAGTTGTTTCCAATTTTTCCTAATAAAAATACTAAATCAACCTGCACAAACGGAGGTGTAAAGATTCAGCCTCTGATTTATTTCAGAAAGACGGGGTATGTTTTTGCTACCACGGTTTTGTAACCTTTCAGGAGGAACCTCAATCACATGTGCTTAAAAATATCAGGCCAATGGAATGAAAGCTTAGGGCAGTACTTAGTTGCTAGCTTCTCTCCCCAGTCTACAGCAACAGACAGAGGGATAAGACTGATACACATATCTCAGCACGAGTACAACTGAGCTTAGGATTCAGCAAGATCGTGTTAGGTTCATCAGAAATGTACTCCGTATAATATAGAACATAGTCATGTTAAATCTAGCCCACATAACTCCACAAAGTCTCTGCCTTCTGACAAAACTACTGTATACACGGCACTACACAGGAATTCCAGCTTCTTAAATAAACAAGAAAGTACTAATCAGCTACTACAGATCTCCCTTAATCAGACTTGATTATCTACCAATCTCCAGAAAACTTCATACTCCTTCCTTCTCATTAAGTGATTAATGTCGTCAAACAAAGATTTACGGAACAAAATCACAGGACTTACTTTGAATTGTAGAAATAATTAATAAGGCCCTTGTTTTTGTTTATCACATATCAGATCCATATTTTTCAAAAATAAAAAAAAAAAAGAGATAAAAAAATGAAAATATGAAAAAAAAAAAAAGAGGTTCACATCTTAGACCCTATCAAAGGCAGATATTATGCTCTATGTTGTGAGGAGCGAGGACCTCTTCTATAGACTATATCGATTTCTAAACATCCAAAAACAGAAGTCTTGCAAGTTTAACAAAATGGAAGGAGCAGAACAAAACCTTAAACATTGTACTTGAACTAAGAAAAAGAAAAGTGAGACCAACCGAACATGGTTTCCCTCTTTGACTTTGCAGTCCTACCAACTAAAAGTCATACAATACAGGACCTGAAGAAGTGCTGGTGAGTAGTGACAAATCAGAATGTATCAAAGTCCTGCCATTTTCTACTCTATTACTTGATGAAAAAATTACCTTTAAAGCAAAGAACTGGTTAGTCCACTTGTGTTGCAACAATTGCACAATCCCGCCACTACCTTTGCCAATGACCTTAATTGTGTCTACATCAGCTAAGCTTATCTGGTCATCCGATGGCTTGATAGGGAGAGGAGGCTGTGATTAAGGAAAACATGTTAACGATAGATCAATTGAGAGAAAAAAGAATAATTGAAAATAAGCAATCATCTATTGGAAAAAAATGAGACTATTTGCTAAGATAATTTCCATCATGAATGAGGCAGAAACGAATAAAGAAATGGACTCAAACAAAGAATGGTCTCTCAGCATATTCTAAAATTATTACCGAAACAAGCAGCATAGCCTACAATTAAGTGACAAGAATCATTATAATATAGAGCTATAGCTCTTGCAAATTATACATCTTTTTCTTCCAACCTCGCCAACATATAGAAAAGCATACTATGTATGTTCTGTGGATAATACAGGAGAGCATAGTCAGGAAATGTTAAGCTTATACTCCGTATCTCACTAGTTTCATATCTCTACAGTCTTTTTTAGGACATGTGGTTCACTCCCCACAAATATTTGGTAAGAAACTTATTTGTACTAACTGCAGTTCATTATAGTTAAGCATATAGCTTATCGTCTCTATATAGTAATCCTATATTATTTTTAGAAAAAAGAAAAAAAAAATTCTTCCTACTGACTTCAAAGTGCGGTAGTTCAATACACTTATTTGGTAAAACCTGACTAATCAAGAGTGAAGTGTCATACATCTTGAACCTCCCTGCCAATAGCAAACAACATCTGTTCTAGTTGCTCTAGTTCGGTTGTGTAGTGAGTAACAAAAACAACAATATTAGAAAATAAAGAATCTTTCAATCTTGACAACATTTGCAAAAGGAGTGAAGGACGCAAGTAGATATTAATACAGCATCCGATTTCCTATATCAAACAAGAAATAGTTTGCAGGCATTTCTCTCTTTCTCTATTTCCTCTCGTTTGTGGAGATAGTACGCTTATATACACTTGACCAGCAGTAATGGGTAGGATTATTATGGTATGTATGGATAGAGGTAAATGGAACTGCAAGGAAATGCCTCTCACTAAATAGAGCTATTCGTGAAAAATGAAGGGAGGAAGAGATATAAGGCAAGAGAGGGGATTCTAATTGAATACAGACTAGGTGCAATAGCAACCGTTCAAGTTTAGCCAATGTAAACACAATGACATGAGTAGAAAGTAATGCTATTTGCAATTGAGCCAATGATTAAAAATCTGAGTAAGTTTGATAGTGAACCAACTTTATGTCAATCCGACTCGTTAACTCTGTACAAGTTTGGACATTGGTACGGAAAGCATTTCGATGTTTTCCTTTTTACTTGTCAAGCATCACACCCAAAGTATCTCATCCATATAAGGTATCTTATACAGGGACCGACAGAGATACACCAAGCTAGATAAATTGTTTAAGTAATAGAGGTGGAACTAATTAATTGTGTTTGAAGAAGTAGTATATCTACTCTACATTGATCCATCTCTTTCATACCAAATCACTTAAATACGCTATCCAGCATCTCACAGAATAAAAACCAAAAGCTAACACCAGCTCCTCCAAGGTTCAATTCACGATGTCCAATCACACAAAAACCTATGTTAGTCAAACTCTTTAGATGTGCCCGATAGTTAGAACTTAATAGTACCCAACAAGATACATCCAGCCTCCTAGTATCCATATCCATTTCAATAAATTAGATAAGAGCATCCAACATGGATATGACAAGGTAAATGAAGGAGCGAGTAAGAGAACACAAAAGTAAAACTGAAATGAGCATGTTTATGCACAAAGCCGCCTTGCAGGCATTAGTTCTCTCTTACTTTATTCAACACACCACCGCAACATTGTTTACTTAAGCCTTTTGTACGCTCAATTACACTTGACTAACTGTAATCTCATGGATTGTTAGTGTTTTTATTTAGTTTTTGGCTTGAACAAGCGTACAAAATCCCAAAGAAGAATTCAACCCCAACCTCTCAGGAGCGTCTCATGATTCTTAGATTGTCAGTGTTTAATACAAACCATATATTATAACTTTTTTTTTTGGTAAAATGATGAATTTCCATTCAACCAAAATATAGGAATTACAAAACTAAGGTAAAAGAGGAACAAACCTCACTTTAACACTAAAAACACAATAGACTCCTCCCCTTCTGCAAAGCATCAGAGGAGATAGAAATCATACCTTCTAGGAAGGGCTTGAAAGTATCTTAACAAGCATCATGGTTCTTTTTATCGACTGTTGAACAGCCACATCGCTACACACCATAATATTAAGAAGCAAAAATTTGACAGAGTCCCATGTCACCTAATCCCAAAATTGTTATCCATTAACGACTCAATTGACTCTTTTGCCTCCATTGTAGAAATTCATGTAAAGATTTTTATGTGTGACGTTCGAATATTGCCTTACAGTAATTTTGCACAATTCTATCACAAATATCATATTTTGATCTTATCACGGTACACCTCCTTCAAAAATTAAGCCTTCAAAAGAAGGTCATGTAGTACAGGAAGCCTATCACCCAAGTCACTCCGACTTGGTAGAAAGGTCAGACCTCTCCAGACATATCTGCACAGGTACAGAAAGCATCTCTAAGCTTTCTTTTTACTTGTTGCGCGTCAAAACCAAAGCAAGTATCCATAACCATCTAAAAAGAAACTTATAAGTATCCAATAGATATACACCAAGGCAGATAAAGAGCGAGTAATAGAGGTGGAACCAACTATTTTTTGTTCCCGACGTCATACACGACATGGATCAATCCATCTCTTTGACGCCAAATCACTTACTAGTACATGATTTCATATTAGATATCTCACATAAGAAACCCAAAACCCCTACATCGTCTCTACAGAGGTTCAATTCACGATATCAATTTATTCAAAACCTCTGCCACTACTCTCTAGAAGTGTTCGGCACGAATACAGCAAGCAATACAAGATTTTAAACAACCATTTATCAGATAAAGCAACGTAGATGAAGGATCCAAGTAACATGACATCCCAAATACCCGAAATGAGCTTGCTTTGTACAGACAACGAAAGTATTATACCATGATCCAATAAAGACATACTTTTTATACAAAATTGAAGCTTAGTGCTTCTATCATCTACAGCAAATGAAACATATGGAGATATCTAATCTTCACATTTTCAAACTAAACCCAATGAAAAAAGATCTTGAACCTTAACAAATGCAAGCATAGAAAGTACAACTAATAAGATTAAAGTGAATTCACATAGTCTCGAACTTACCATTTGATCTAAATGCTCATGGGTATAAATTCTTTTTTTTTTTTTTTCCACGTTTAGTCTTGATTCGAGCCAGGTTGACCACTAGGGCCGCAAAGCTCTCCCTCATAAGCTTAACACTACTGCATTCACAGAGTCTCGAATTTGCCATTTGATCTAAATGCCCATGGGTATAAATTCTTTATTTTTTTGGTTTTTACGTTTAGTCCTGATTCGAGACAGGTAGGACCACTAGGGCCGAGGGCGGCAAAGCTCTCCCTCATAAGCTTAACACTACTGCATTCACAGAGTCTCGAATTTACCCTTTGATCTAAATGCTCATGGGTATAAATTCGTTTTTTTTTATTTTTGGTTTTCACGTTTAGTCCTGATTCGAGCCAGGTAGGACCACTATGACCGCAAAGCTCTCCCTCATGAGCTTTAACACTACTACATTCACAGAGTCTCGAACTTACCATTTAATCTAAATGCTCATCTTCATAAATCCCAAGTTCATAAAAAGTAAAGATTAAAACTTACAGCATCAACAGCAGAGTTAGAGACAATTCTAACACCATCCCTGTTCACCAAAAGATCCCCATCTCGAAATGTACCACTTTGAGTCCTACACAACATTTTTACAAGCAACCCATCAACCCATATAAACTTCACACAATATTATTCACATCACATACCATAGTAGTAAAAGTACACATGCATCATGCTATACTATACTATACTATAGTCCATATAAAGGTACGTAAAAGAGCAGTAAAAAGATTACAGGAATTTGGCAAGAGAGTCTTCATCAGGGGGGACATTGAGCTTAAGATTGAAGGGACTTTTTTTAGGCATGATTGTTGTTTTTGAGGAGAGAGAGAGTGAGTCGTTGCAAAGTCGTCGTGGTTAAGTTAAAGAGTTAAAAGAGTTGAAGAGTTGAAGAGTTGAAGAGTTAAAGAGTTGGAAGTGTTGAAGTGTTGAAGTGAGTTGCGAGGAAAAGTAGGTGGTGGAATGCTGAGTTGAAGACATGTCATTGTGTCATCATTACTTAAGTCAGACAATCATATCTAGGACTAGGATTATTGATTATACTTTGTCTGATAGTTATTACTGTATTTCAATTGCACTCATTATGGTTAGGAAAATTTTCATACAATAATCTCAAATATAGGCTTTTGATTTGTATCAATCCCAACTATCGTTTATTATGGAATAAATCCAAGTTGTACTCATTTTTACAACCGTTGTACCCAAATTCTCGAACCTAGGTTTGGAGTCCCCTACCAAACCTAATTCCCCTCAAACCACCGACACCTACCACTAATTACCCCCAAACACCTCTAAAACCTCTTATCACCCAACACAACAATAACTCACCCAACCCCCACCAGTAACACCCACCAGGCCACCACAACTCAACAACAAACCACCCAACACACTCCATCCTCTTAAAAACAATCGCCAACTCTATCTTTTCCTCCTCAGATTTAGTCTTCTTCTCGGTGACAACTACTTACAGCGAACAATGAGCTCTTCTCTCTCTCCTCACACGTTTTCCTTTCCCCCACTCTCTATCCTGATCGGTTTTCTCTCACTGGAGCTTCACACTCTCTTGTCTAATCTTCTCTCGGTTTCCTCGTTGTCTAATGTTACCGACAAACTAGTTAAACCTTCGGCAAACTACGATGTATTGTTATGGTTGTTTACCACAAAATAATGATGCGAAATTTCATATCTGAGGTTTTCACTATTATTTTGGGGTGTTCAACCTTAAATGTCGCGATTTGAAGGTATGTTTATGTTTTGTTATGGTTATTTTCGACTTTTTGGAGGTGTTTTACGTTGATTTGAGGTGATGTGTAGATTATAACTTTTCCTTTCATTGTGCTCGCTTGTGCGGCAGTGGTGGTGTGATTACTTCGGAGTTTTTTTTAGAATTTAATCTACAATGGGGTGGACGAAGGGCAGGATGGTTGTGGTCGTCGGGGTGAGCTTGGTTGTGGTTGTATGGGTGGTCGGGCTTGGGGCTGGTTGTAAGGATGGCCAACCTTTGTCATGTAGGAGATGCTAATGGTGGACAGAGGAATGACATTGGAAAAGGTAAAAGAAAAGAAAAATATGGGTGGTTTGGAGGTGGCTAGAGGGTGGTTTGTAGAGCTGGCAAAAGCTGACACGACCCGAAAACACGACACGAACCCGACATGAAATTAGCGGGTTCATGTTGAAAATTTTGACCCATTTAGGTACTTGGGTCGACACGAACCCGATACGAAAATCAATTGGGTCAGGTTAAGGTTGGGGTCTGAAACACGAACTCGACACAAATGACCCATTTAATATATAAAACGATTTTTGAAGTACGCCTAATATGGTCTAGTCGCATACATTACTTTCTTAATACATGAACAACTACGCATAATGAAAGCAAAATTGAAAATTATAACTGAATTGTTTGACTTCGATCTAAAATTGCCTAAAAAGTGGCACAACCCGACGACACGACACGAACCCGATACGAAATAAACGGGTTAGGGTCAAGGTTTTCAACCCATTTAAGTAATTGGGTCGACACGAACCCGACACGAAAGTTAAATGGGTCGGGTTAGGGTTGAGGGTTTCATGACCCATTTAAACTTGACACGACACGAACCCGACACGACACGACCCGTTTGCTTGCTCTAGTGGTTTGGGGGAAAGTTAGGTTGGTGAACTAGGTTTGAAAATTGTTGGAGTGTAAAAATGAGTACAACTTGGGTATATTTCAGAATAAACATATAGTTGGGATTAATATATATAAATCAAACGCCCATAGTTCAGATTATTCTATGCAAGTTTTCCTTGTGATTATTATCCCCTCCGTTTGCGTCAATTTTTTTGGCACGCTCTCTACACAGTTTTATTTTGGGTTTTTTTTTTCTTTTCTTAACTTTTCTAAACTTGTTTTTGTTTATATTATATTTTATTATTTTATAAACTAATGACATTAAATTGTTATCATTATTGATTTAATAAAATAACTTATTATTCATAAATACTAATAAATAGTGGTAATTTAATTTAGTGAATAATAAAATAACAACAACAACAATAACAATAATAATATGATTAATAGAAAGAGCTAATAATTGATTGTAAGTCTCATCTTATTAAAATAATAAAAATATTTTTATTACATAAAAGAAAATAAGTTCACATATGATACATAATCTTATTCAATCATTAAATCATCATCTTTCATATCATAGTCCCTATGATCGACTTGTGACTTTTAATCAATTAAACAAGAAAAGAAATGACGATTTATTCAATTAGAATTTATTTTTAAAGTGTCACTTTGCCGAATTTCAAATATTTAAATCTATATATTTTTCATCAAGAACTAGCTAGAACTGTCAAGATAAAAATCTTGTAGCATATGGTCTATTTTCATGTGAAATTAGATCGTTTTAGATTAGTCACTTTTGGCTCAAATTGATCATGTTTTATAGTATTAATGAAAGTGACTATTATAAGTCAACTTGTGACTAAGTGAAATTGGGTAACAATTAGATGATACATTTGATAACATTGTAAATAATAACGATAACAATATATAATTTGAGTTATTAATGGTCAAAAAATATTTCCTAATAGTGCCAAAAAGCAAGTGTAAAAAAATTAGTGAAAATGGAGGGGGTACAATACTCACCATCACGTCCTATGTATTGGGGAACAAGAGTTGGCTTGATGATTGGGAGTTTAATATTAGAGGTTATCTCATATTTGAATCCCCACACACTTAACTCATGTAGCATTAGTTGCAATGTCGTTTGCTTAGTTTTAAGATCCCACGTGATACAGAGCGTCTGTTTCACCTAAATGTTGTGTAAAACTGTTTTTGTTTCTTAAAAGTAGTTGAAAAATCATACTCACCCACCGGGTGGGTACAAATGTCACACCCACCCTCTCACATGATCTTTAAAAACCATTTTTATTTTTAAAAATAAAATAAATTATGTGAGAGGGTGGGTGTGAAAATTGGTACCCACCCGGTAGTTATGTTTGTTGAATTTGGCCTAATTTATAGTAGAAGTGTTTTTTTTTTGTTTTAGAAGTGTTTGGTTTAACAGCAAGTCTCCTGATAAGTTGTCTTGGCTTAAAGGGGGTCACAAACTCACAACACACAATGTATAATAATGGGTTTGTCTAGTAAAGGGCCTTAAATTATCATAGCAAATCAAAGTATTAGACAAATGAAAAAATAGCACGAAACAACTCGTGACCCGCAACAACCCGCCCCATTTCACCTCGCACATATTCTTAGAGACCCGTTCCGCCCGATCCGCTTTAATTGGGCTCGGCCCAAAACCCGCCCCATCGAACAGGTCTACTTCTGATAATATAAGTTCAAGTCCCCATAAAATCATATGTGAAAATAGTAATTACAGTTTCACAGAAATATTTGCAAAGAGTAAGAAAATGAGTGGGTGGAGAAAGTTTGATCCATGGCCAGTGTTCTTCAAGAGAGAGTGGAATCGTAACTGGCCTTTTCTTGTTGGGTTTGCAGTCACTGGCACTATCATCACTAAGCTCTCTCTTGGTCTCACTGGTACTTGTTGGTTTTCTATGAATCTATATATGTATATATGTTGCTTCTGATAATATTTCTAAATGTTTGTGTAAATCTACTTATGCCCATTTGGTTTATTTATGTTTATTTCAGAGGAGGATGCCAAGAACTCAACTTTTGCACAGAGGCACAAATGACAAAAGGTACTTTCTTTCTATCTGATTTTGTTGGTTGGTTTGTTAAGTAATGTTGGTGTGGTTGAAGTTTGTTGGGTTTGTCTTTGATTTAGTTGGATTGGATTCATTTGGTCTTAAGAGTTGATTGATTGACTGAAATGTGGGTTTAGGAAGGCTTGTGAAATGAATTTATTTGCATTGCCTAGCTTGGAGATGCCTTTTTTTTCTCTCTCTTTTTGTTGAGTGGTTGATGATTTAGATAATATTGGCTAACAATCTTGAACAATAGTGTTGAAAATTCGAAGCTTTCTTTGAACCGCGGTAGGAGTCATTTGGTCAATAGTAATATATGTTGGTGTTGCAATGAGTAGTACATTTGGGATGAATGACAAAGTACTTTCTTTTTTCTGAATTTGTTGTTTGGTTTGTTGGATAATGTTGGTATGTTTGAAGTTTGTTGGGTTTGTCTTTGATTTAGTTGGATTGGATTCATTTGGTCTTTTTGGTTTGGTTGATTGACTGAAATGTATGTTGAAACTTAGATTCTGAAGGCATTGAAATGATCTGAATTGAATCTATGCTGCCTAGCTTGGAAATGCCTTTTTTTTTCTCTCTTTTGTTGAGTTGTTGTTGATTATTGGCTAACGATGTTGAATGATGTTGTTGGAGATTTCTTTGAACCACGAGAGGTGTCATTTGGGCAACAGTAATATATGATGGTGTTGCAATGAGTAGTACATTTGGGATATATGTATTAGAACTGAGTGATGCACCCTCGACCCGACATTCATTAGTTTTGAGTGAAGAGTGACCTGCCCCAGCAAGCACCTACTCCTATCAAAATGAAAAG
>CAAKMY010091474.1:0-10818 GCA_901111285.1 Corrigiola litoralis | reverse complement strand
AAAAGTGAAATGGGAAGATAAAAAAGAAATGGAGGAAGTAATATTTACTCATACTGTTTTTTTGGTACAAATATTTACTCATACTGTAATTACAGCTTGTAAGGAATTTGCCTAGTGTTATCATGTAGACAATGATAGGGCGTTATCGGGTGATATATTATTTGAGTGCCACCCTCTTAGGGAAGGTTTGGTGGACCCTACCAATGAGGGATTATAATAATTTATGTGAGAGGGTGGCGCCCATGCGTACCACCCAGTGGCGCCATCTCATTTCATTTATATTATAGAGTTGAAATAAGACCATGATCATATTTGGTCTTAAAATTGTCATTTTTTTTATTGTGCTGATAAAAGGTGGCCATTTTACGCATTTTGTGACTATGTCTAATTTTAACTGAAGAAAAGACTGACTCTTTATGTAAGTTATGATGACTTGATTAACATTAGTGCAGGAAGTAACCTTTGTAGTTTGATGGGGTTGGGTTTCATAGTATGACTGTATGAGACTGTTAAATTTCTTGTAAGACTGTGAAGTTACTATGAGACTGTTTCAATAAATATTCTGTTGATTTATTTTATTATTGAAGCTAAGAAGTAGAAAGCTTTAGATGGTGTTATGATCAGTTAGATATATCTACAAAAAGGGATGTAAGTTTAGATGATTGAATGAATGATGCTGTGAATTGATGCTTAGGAAAGTTAAAGTTGTTTTGCATTTAATTAAATTTGAAATATGACTGTGTTATCCTAGATTGGAGGTCATGTACAAAGAATCATTGATAATGAGGTGATAGAGTTGTTGAGAAATTAGATTGGGACCGCGATTTGATCATCCGTGCAAGTTTATGTTTTAGTATGTAGTAATTTCATGTAAGTTTGGACAATTCTGCTATGTATAAGTTTCTGTGTTACAATTCCAAAGAAATGTAATGCTTAGTGGGAAGATGCATGATTGAATTCACAACTTAAAACCTACAGTTTGTGATTACAGGGAGGAAGAGAAGTCAAAGAGCAAGAAAACATCGAGGTCAAGACAGGAAAAGGTGAAGCTAAGTATTCTATTGGAGCATCAAGTGCAATTTGGAGAGAGTGTTGTATTATTAGGGTCTGCCAAAGAGCTGGGATCATGGAAGAACTCAGTAGCATTGAATTGGACTGAGAATGGATGGGTTTGCGATTTGGAACTGGAAGGAGGACAATCTGTCGAGTTCAAATTTGTGATCGCAGGGCAGGATAAAAGTTTGTCCTGGGAATCTGGGGATAATCGCAATGTTCAGATTCCTGAGAATGGGAATTTTGCATTAGTTTGCCACTGGAATGCAACATCAGAAGCTCTGAAACTTTTGCCTGCTGAATCTAGGGACCGCCAGGATGTGGTTGAGGACTTGATCGAAAATGGTGCTGCTTCTGGCAATGGTGCTGCTTCTAGCAATGGTGCTGCTGATGAACCAGAAGTCAATACAAGTTTTGTGGAGCAGTGGCAGGGGCAGGCTGCCACATTTATGCGCTCAAATGATCATGGCAATAGAGAATCTGACAGAAGGTGGGACACGTCTGGTCTAGAAGGTTTGGCTCTTAAGTTAGTTCAAAGTGACCAGAATGCCAGGAATTGGTGGAGAAAGGTACTATAATTCAGTGTTTTAATGTTTTCCTCCAGGATTCTGGTAGTCTTTGGAAATATATGATTCGTGGTGTATGTGAATGATTTCTGCTTAAGGGCCATCTGGTATGTAAGTGATTCAGCCTATCTAGTTCTTAGTCTATGAGATGCCTTCACCCACAGCAAAACACTCTTGTGAGGAATTCTTGCTATTTTGTTTAAAATGATCATTGTAGCCTACATGCACAAAGAACTTCGAAGAAGGTACAATTGTTGCAATAAAGTCACTCTCTCTTTCTCTCTCTGTCATCTTCTGAGCAGGATTTGAACTTCTGACATCCAAATAATTGAGTGCATCCTATGTATCAATTGCATCGGATTGCTTTGTTGACCTCACTACTATTTAATGTGCAAACTTATGATGTCTTTTTCTGATGAACTGTTGAGGTTGGCAATTCCTCTACATATGAACATCTAAACCTCCAGAACAGTGACAGACCCAACAACTTATAAGTGATTTGGTTTGGGGGTGGGGTGGGGTAAGGGGTACTGACACACACAGAAGAGGAAGAATAGTATGGATATGTTCTTAGCACTGAGAAATAGCAGTTGGAACTCATGGCAATGAGATTTACTAATATTGCATGTCTTTTGTATGCAAGCTTGAAGTTGTCCGTGAACTGGTAGTTGGAAGTCTGGACAATGAGGACAGTTTGGAAGCTCTTACACTTGCTGCTATCTATCTCAAGGTTTGTCATCTGATTGCATTGCCAAATGTATCCTTGTGTAGTTGAGCCTGGTGGAACTTGATTAAAATATTGTCCATCTCTCGCAGTGGATAAACACCGGGCAAATTCCTTGCTTTGAAGATGGAGGTCATCATCGTCCAAATAGGCATGCCGAAATCTCTAGGCTCATTTTCCGTGAGCTAGAAAGAATTTCTGGCAGGAAAAATACATCACCTCAGGTGCTTGATGATTTTACTGTATGATGTCCCCCCCCTCTTAATTTCTAATTTACCGCCATTGCCGTCATCCTACTTGGTGGGCTGGTCAAATGTTCAAAAGATAACATTTCTTGTCTTAGGTTGGTTATCCTGAATGATAGATATGAGGATTATATTATCATGTTGCTTATGAGTATTATAAAAATGCTTCTCTCAATCAATTGTATGCAGCTGGTTTATGTCTAACATAGTAAAGGATTTCACTTGTGTTGATGCTGTTTCTTGTTCAAAAGTATTCTTCTATCTTGTTTGGTTCTTTTCTATGGCCATCATCGCGTAGAATTTCATGAGAAGGGACAAAAGATGAACTCTGATATCATAAATCTTTTAGATGCTCCTAGCTATCAGGACATAGGATGGACTAGTTCTAGGAAAAATCTAGATTGCTAAAATAAATAGCTTTCATTTCTTAATTTCTTCTGATTTCTAGATAAGCTGCTGAGTAATGAAGGTAGCCTGATGCTCTGTTCTATATTAAGGCACACTGTCATAATACCCTTGGTCTAGTAAGGGGACTGGTTAATGACTTGTGATGGAGTTGCAACCTAGTTCCAGCGATGTTTCAGTTTGTGTCTCTAGAAAACACTCGTTGCAAGGGTGTATTTTGGGCTTGATGAAAGCATGAAGGAAGGGATATCATGAAACCCCAGGTCTGAATGTGCGAATGTCGTTAGGTTCTTTGTAATACTGAGACTGTGCTACCGTATTATAGATTTATAACGAGCTTTCCTTTTCAGTATAGGCCACCAAACGTGAGTCCAGGAAAGAAGAATTAGATTATAGATTATAGATAAGAGGTTGAACTTTACTATAAACGCACTTAAAGTCCTATGAAGTAAAATTTGTGCTTGAGTTGCCTCATTCCAATGCCTGAGTATACACAAGCTAAGTTCATCTAGGTGTTTTCTGATGATTTTTTTCATGATGATCCTTTCTTTTATTTTGCACTGCTTATGCTCTTTCCTTTGACTTTCATATTTATGCAGGAAATGCTTGTTATTCGTAAGATTCATCCCACGTTGCCATCTTTTAAAGCCGAATTTACAGCTTCTGTTCCTTTGACTCGAATCAGAGATATTGCGCACCGTAATGATATCCCTCACGATCTCAAGGTCCTACTTTGTTCTGTGCCACAGTGATGTTCTCTAAGGGCTTATCTGGTCATCCCGATTTGATTATTGTCTTACTTTTTTTTTTTTCCTATTCAGCAACAAATCAAACATACAATACAAAACAAGCTCCACCGGAATGCTGGACCAGAGGATTTGGTTTCTACGGAAGCTATGCTTGCAAAAATTACCAAAAATCCGGGAGAATATAATGAGGCGTTTGTGGAGCAGTTTAAGATTTTTCATCAAGAGTTAAAGGATTTCTTCAATGCGGGAAGGTGCTTTGTTCGCTGAATTTCCCTTTTGTAACCACCAGCCTGGCATCATATTATTTGTTTTCTACACCCTTATTTCGCTGACGCCTTGGTGAACCATTAAGCTCTGGCAGTTTTGCCAACTTCTACTTCAAAGTCATGTTGTCAATCCCCAAGTATTTTCTTTCATTACGTGCATTTTGATGACATAATTGACTTCTTCATTAGAAAGAAGTTTCTGGCACATTAGTGTTGAGATATTGACTGATGAAATCTTGATTTAATTTCTGAACTTTCTTGCACATGTGGAGACTGATGTGTGTTACTTCAGTGTTTACAAGTTCATAATTCTTGTATTCAATTTTACTCATCTCTACCTTTGCAGTCTTGTTGAACAGCTGGACTCAATTAAAGATTCATTTAGTGAAAAAGGCTCGTCTGCTCTTACATCATTTTTGCAGCAAAAGAAGGTAAATATTCTGGAACTGTTTCAAAAAATTCTAATTATAATTCCTGGATTGAGCAAGCCAGATTTTCTTGTCCTTTCTCCCTCGGGTATTTGTCTTAGAGAAAAAGGTAACTTCCTACAGACTCCATTTGTATCCATTCTACTCCCTGCATTGTCAGGCTTTTTCCCAGCTAGTTTCTTTTACGTTTCTATAGGTTTCTTTTCTGCTGGTCTGTTTGGTATTTTAAGCGAAAGTTAGTGTTTGTTTATGCGTTTTCCTTTCCTGCTAGTAGATATCAATCAGTATCTAAGCTTGTTTACGTCATTCACTCATTCTGGCTCGTCTATATATAAGTAATGATATTAGTTTGTTCTTGAAAACGATTATTAACTTCCCACATTACTTGATTCATAAATCCAAGTTTGGTGTTTGTTCCAACTGTTATTTTTCGGTAGGTTCTTTAGTGATCTCTTCCAAAATTCCAACACGAAAACAAATTACTTGAATCTTACAATTGCTCTTTATAGCTATGTAGATATCTGAATATATGATTTAAGTTGGATGATTTTATTCGGGTTTGCCTAGATACAATGTACGTTTAGCGACATTAGTTTCTCTATGAACATGACTAGCTTGTCAAGGATTGGCCATTGTTTGTGATGTGAACTCTTTTGTTCTATTGTCTGTCTTTTGCTAAAGCACCAAGAGGATATTGTTGATGAGGGGTTCTTTTTGTCCCTATTTTTTCTTTGGTAATATGCCGATTTTACATTTGCCATGGAAAACACCAATATCCTTTCAGTGGTTATACATATATATCCTACGTCTCGTGAGCACACTTGCATTCCTGAGTTTAAGAAATGTCATATCTATGTACTACTCTTGTACTAGATAAAAGTTGCTTCTGATAGATAGTATTTGCAACTCTTTCATTGAAGTTACTGAGTATCGTAATTTAATATTTGTGGCAATGGGAGTTTATCAAAAGGTTCTCTTTTGCGTAGCTTCGAGTCCAGGATACATGGTTTTTCCTCTTCTGGTGATTCTGCTTTGGGCTTTTCTTATTATGTTGCCCCTTTACAGAGTTTGGATGATTTGGAAGGCTCGGATAGAGAAGTAGAAAAGTTACTGAAGGCCATGCTATCTTTAAACTCTCTGAGGGAAGTTCTTATGAAGGGTCTTGAAAGTGGCCTCCGAAATGATGCCCCTGATGCAGCAATAGCAATGCGCCAAAAGGTCAGATAGAATTAAACATCTTCCCATCATCACTGTCATATCTCATGATAGGATCTGATGTTTACCTTTGATACTGACCGTTTGCAGTGGCGGCTTTGTGAGATTGGCCTTGAGGATTATTCTTTTGTTCTTCTGAGCAGGTATCTTATCTTTCTCTTTTTGATCATGCTTACCTAGGATATATGTTCTTTGCGCTCGAGGATTTTATCAATCTCTCTTACTGCACTGCTGTATGTGGTTTGGCAGTAATAATTGCTGGAGAACTGAAGATGCTCCACGTAGATAGAACATACATATTTCACTTACATCCACGTCAAGTTCTATATCTGTTGTTTTGTACTTGTCTTTTGCACCATGGTAGGTAAAAAAGAAAAGCTCCTTGTGCAGTGAATAAAATATTAATTCACCTGGTCTAGAGCCGTACACTTCCCCCCCCCCCCCCCCCCACACAAACAGAAAGGTTCCTCAAGAAAGACTACCTTTGGAATGGATAGAATGTAGAATCAAATTTTCTTGTGTTACGCTGGATAAGATTTCTAAATGCGTAGGTATTTGTTTGTTCAATGGCTCTTGACTGAGGGAAATATAATTTGAGTTTTTGAGTGACAACAGGCAATGCGCCAGTGGCTAATTTCTAATTTGAGATCACGTTTTAAAGGAGAGAAGAATTAAAGAAAATCTTTTGTATAGCTTGGTTTCTTTCTAGCCTTCTTATCAATTTTGGAATAATGCTTTTGGTTCCTGCGTTCTAGATTCCTTAACTCACTTGAGGCTTTGGGAGGAGCAAGTTGGCTTGCTCAAAATGCGGAGTTAAAGAATGTGACAGCATGGAATGAACCACTTGATGCCCTCATTGTTGGGATCCGTCAGCTGGGACTCTCAGGATGGAAATGTGGGGAATGTAATGCTATTGGAAACGAGCTGCTTGCGTGGAAGGATAAAGGTCTTTCTGAAAGAGAAGGTATGTCCTTTCTCCTTTGGTTCTGTTACTCTCCAAGTCTCGTGCAGGAAGCAAATTATTCATGTTTTTATAATGTGGTTCTGAACGCTTAACAGGAAGTGAAGATAGTGTGGCGATCTGGGCCCTAAGGCTTAAAGCTACCCTTGATAGATCACGGAGGCTAACTGAGGAGTACTCTGATTCCCTTCTTGACATATTCCCGCAAAAAGCCAAGGTAACATGATAACCTTTGTACCTTTCTGTGGTTCAACTTTATTTTCTCTTAGTTTGATTTCTTTTTCTTTAATATTTATATTTGTCCAATTCCTCCCTTTTGAATTTAATGAACTGAGGTGCACTGTATGCATGAATTATACTGTGTCACAGCAGTCATTAAAATACAGGAGTTAGTTGTGGCAAAAAGTATTGAAGTGTCTAATGCGGCTGGCTTTGGATTTCACAGATTTTAGGAAGAGCTCTTGGAATTGCTGAGAATACCGTGCGGACGTACGCAGAGGCTGAGATTCGTGCAGGGTAAGAATCTAGATGGCCTCTTCCAAAGCATTAGAATAATTTTGTGTTAGCCAAACAATTTGTCGACTTAGTTGCAAAATTAAGAAGTCAACTCATGAAACCCCCCAAGGCCCCTACCTATTTCATCTTTCGCTGGGTATTCATAGTGATCTAAACCTGACTTTGGGTCAATATCATGTCCCAGTGTAATTTTTCAGGTCTCCAAACTTTGCACCATTCTTCTGAAAGCAGTCAGGCGTTCATTAGCATCTCAAGGTTGGGATGTTATTGTTCCAGGAGCTGCTCATGGAACTCTTGTTCAGGTGCCGTACTACTCCGAAATCCTATTATATATCACGAGATATGTGGAGGTGTTGACTTCTGTCTGTCTCAGGTTGACAGCATCGTGCCTGGATCACTGCCGTCGTCGATTACAGGGCCAGTTGTTCTTGTTGTTCGCAGAGCTGATGGAGATGAAGAGGTTTGAGAGGTCTTTGGTTTAGAGCTTGAAGCGCCTATAAAATGCCTTTGACCATCTCACATATGAAGTACTTTGCAGGTCACAGCTGCGGGGACTAATATAACTGGTGTCATACTTCTGCAAGAGCTACCTCACTTATCTCATCTGGGTGTCCGAGCACGACAAGTGAGTGGTGCTTTTCACCATTATTATGTTTCATAATAAAGGTCCAGAACTGAAAATCACGAGCTAGATATCTATGTACAGGAGAAGGTTGTCTTTGTTACCTGTGAAGATGAGGACGCAGTTGCTTATATAAAGAAGCTTAGTGGACAATACGTCAGGTTATCTTGTCTTACAACTTCTTACTACAAATATTATTTTGGATTGTAGTAGAAGTTCTTAGTTTCAGGCTTTCAGCTATCAACTTCTATGACTGTAAAAATGTTCATATTCCTTCCATCTTTTGTCCTCTTCATAATTCAAAAGGTTTGATCCGTTTAGGCTTGAAGCATCCTCTGGAGGGGTCGATATACAGCCATCTTCTCATGATGAAACACGCCCTGATTCCACCATCGTCGATATACAGCCACCATCCTCTGATACAATACCTCAGGATTCCATCACAGAGATTCCTTCTAATCAGCATCCACCTAGGGCAAACCCTGTTGAGGCTGATGATGTTTCCTCCTCTGAGGGCATAGTCCCACAGTTAAGCAAGGTCTAATCTTGTTTCTTGCTTAAACAGTGTCTGTCTAAAAATGAGTCAGCAAAGTAGTTGCATCTTTATTTTGTTAATAAATGGAAGTAATCTTGCTTCAGGTGATTCCAGCCGTCATTCTGCTTTGCCACATATTTGTGTTGATTAGTGCAAATTTTTTTGCTACAGGTCATTCCATCAAAGGCTATCATTGAGCTCACCGAGGCAGAGCCACGTACGTGTGGGGCAAAGGCTGCTGCCTGTGGCCGCCTGGCTTCTTTGTCAGAAGCCTCTGCTAAAGGTATAGCTGTTTTCCGTTTTGGTTAAGAATCTATATTTCTGCTTGTAATTCAGTCGAATAATGAAATCAATTCCGTTTATTGATGAAGGTATCTTGTACTTCTAACTAACATGGGTAATTGGTTTTTCAATGGCAGTTTACAATGAGCATGGTGTGCCAGCTTCTTTTAAAGCCCCTGCAGGAGCGGTTATCCCATTTGGCTCTATGGAATTGGCTCTGGAAGCTAGTGAGTCCATGGAAAAATACCATTCTTATATGGAAGAGATTGAAACCGCCCAAGTCAAAGATGGAGCACTTGACAAGCTGTGTGCTGAGCTTCAAGAACTGATAACTTCCCTACAGCTGTCGAAAGACATAATTAAGAGTTTATCAGAAGTTTTTCATACCAGTGCTCGTTTAATTGTCCGATCTAGTGCTAACGTAGAGGACTTGGCTGGGATGTCAGCAGCTGGACTTTATGAATCTATTCCAAATGTCAGCCCATTAAACCCTGCAGTTTTTGCAAATGCAATCAGCAGAGTATGGGCTTCGTTATACACACGTCGAGCAGTTCTCAGTCGGAGAGCTGCTGGAGTGGCCCAAAAGGACGCCCAGATGGCTGTTTTGGTCCAAGAAATGCTTTCTCCAGACCTATCATTTGTACTTCATACCCTTTCCCCAACAGACAACAATAGAAATGTGGTTGAGGCCGAGATTGCTCCAGGTCTTGGTGAAACACTTGCCTCTGGCACCAGGGGCACTCCATGGCGCCTATCTGCTGGCAAATTTGACGGTGCTGTTAACACTTTGGCATTTGCAAACTTCAGTGAAGAGATGGTAGTGGGCAGAGCTGGACCCGCTGATGGTGAAGTTATTCATTTGACTGTAGATTACAGCAAGAAACCGTTGTCTGTTGATCCTATTTTCCGTCGGCAGCTTGGTCAGAGACTCTGTGCTGTGGGGTTCTTCCTGGAGAGGAAATTCGGATGCCCTCAGGATGTGGAAGGATGCTTGGTTGGCAATGATGTTTACATTGTCCAGACTCGTCCTCAGCCTCATTAAACATGCCAGTTTTGTAAGTTGATTTACTATCAACTTCACGTCTCGTTTAATCAATGATATAGCTATAAAGTTACATAGTAGGTGATCTATTGTGTTTCTTGTCGTTGGGGCATCTTGCTCAGCCCCCTTACCTCTGTAGCCTTGTACTTTTTAAACTCAAATTGTCTGCCTTGTAGGCTATAGCCCTGCAGACCTCTGAATGTCTACTGTAAGATAATGCAAGCTTGAGTGATATTTCAATGGCTGATCCATATATTGTCCGGATGAATTAAATAAGTTCTCATGGTTATTGAATGTTGGCTTCCCATTCTCCATGCTTCTTGTCTGATTATATTCGATTTCTAAAGCCTGGACCCCAATCTCACTAGTGTTTCTTCCTAATGAACAAATGATAATCCTCGACTAGTAAGCGAATAAAAACTTGTAATCCGTAATCCAACATCACTTGCCTATAGGCATAATATAAGGAACCCAAAACTTTGAATTATGGTTGTTGAGCTCATGTCAAGTGATTATTGGTATAATTATATAATACAAGTGGCCGTGGTCGTTGAGGTTTGCCGGGAATAAATTGGAGAACTTTCTTCTTATACTTAAGAAAATCAACTTTTAATTTCAACGAAGAGAGGCTAATAGCGTTGCGGATGATCTTGTGAAGAAAGGTGCATTAAATGGGGGAACTTGGATTAAATGGGCATAATTTCCTTATTTGATGTACTTTTCTCTTATCGTGGATTGTACTTTTTACTCGATCTCGCGTTTTAGGGCCAAGATCGCCATGGCTTTCGCCTTTTAATAAAACCTTACATTCCATCGAAAAAAAATTATATAATACAGTGAGGCTCAACTTGGTGGACTCTTGGAACCGAGCCAGATTTTCTCAGGCTGGGAAGCTTGTACTAATTAACTCAGTTTTGATTGCATTATTTACTCACATCATGATGGTTTATCGACTCCCACAAGGCATATGTAATAAGATCAACAGTCTATTGGTTGCTTTCTTCTAGGCAAAAGGGGGGAATAGAAGTATTCACTGGGTGAATAAGGATGATATTTCCCGTCCGAAAGGCTGCGGTGGTTTGGGGATTAGAAATGTGGCTGCTTTTAACAATGCTCTTCTAATGAAACAAGTATGGCGTTTGGTCAATAATCCCCAAGTGCTTGTCTCTAAAGTCTACAGGAAGAAATATGGAAGGGAGTTTAAGCTAG
>CAAKMY010091464.1:0-21885 GCA_901111285.1 Corrigiola litoralis | reverse complement strand
AGGGGGGTGAGGTACGGGGTGAAGGTGGGGAGGGGGGTGATGTGGGTGTTCGGGATAGTGGTGTTGATGGGGTTGTTGGTGGGGGTGTTTCTGATGGTGGCGGTGAAGAAAGCGGTGATCTTGGTGGCGTTTGCGGGGGTGTTGGTGCCGGTTTTTGTGGGGTTGGGGTGGAATTACGCGTGGGGGAGGAGGGCGATTATTGGTTTTGTGAAGAAGTTTGCTGATACTGAGCTTAGGGGTGCTGTTGATGGACAGTTTGTCAAGGTTACCGGGGTGAGTTTCTCGTTTTTCGCGTAATTGTTTTGTTTTTGGCTAAATTGAGTGATATCTTATGCTTGTTATCATATGATTATGTTATGATATGATGGTTGGTTCTTGGTGAGTAGTCTTATTTTAAGTAAAATCTGTATTGAAGTCGATACTTGGTAGTGCTGCCTATCTATTGTTGTTATATTTTGGCTAAATTGGTTCGTAACATCTTTTGTTTGTTATCATATGGTTATGTTATGATTTGATGGTCTCATTTTAAGTGAAATCTATATTGAAGTTGATGGTCTAGAATACCCATCAATTGTAGGGAGGTAATGATGTCATTGTGCTTTTGACTTGCTTTGCTAATTATTTTAGAAGGTGGTAGGTGGCTTGTTTCTGTTTTTAGTCATTTTGTGATGGGATGATGTTGGCAAGTGGATTTCTTTGTAGAAAGTGGAAAGGGAGGTAGATTATGGTGTATTGCTGAGTTATAGATTTGTCTCTGAGCTATGGTTGGGGCGAGGATTGGGTTCGGATGTGGATCTGAAGGTTTGAGCAGTAATCTTCCTGGGTACATTGTTGATTTTGTTCCTTTTTATTATATGATGAAGTCAAGTGTCATATCGATTCTGGTTAAGAGGGTTAGAGGTGCATGAGCTGAGTAATGTGGTGTGTATATTGGGTCGGAGTCTGAGTTATCAGTAATGTATGTAGTGTGAAAGGGCTAGTAGTTGCCTGAACTGCAATGAACATTCGATTTTGCTGTCTGTTTTGGAGAGGCTGAGATGGGAGTGCCGTGCTATTTGGTGGTAATGGTTCGTTTTTACTTTCGTGTTTACGCATGCCTGCCTCTGTTGTGTATTTGTGTGCCTGTGCACATGCTTCAATTGGAGCAAGGCCTCGTCTTTTGAGATTGTAAGAAAGATTGAAGATGGGTGGCCTGGGTGGGTTTATCCATGTGCCTTCTGGAGTTCTTACTAAGCAAAGTGGAGCAGTTCACATGTACATTTAACACTAATCTAGTGCATTAGAGGACGGACCAATAATTTTATTCTTTTGGGGTACAGGGGAGAACCATTACTGTTGGCTTTTATTGGCTCTTGTGAAAGGAATGTCCATGTGTGCACCTCCATAATGTTTGCTTGTTATGATCTTAATGTGTTTATGTATGCAATTTGGACATGAGCTTATTCTTAATCTGAATCGTGAACAACGGCATATGGAGGTAGTAGACGGGTAGTATTGATGATCATCGGGCCGGGCGGGCTTCGGGCCTTTAGTCAAGCCCAAACTGGGCTGTCCGGGCTGGCCGGGCTTTGGGCTAAATTGGGCTTTTTCCTCACTTTTTTACGATTCTTATCTAAGCATAACTCTCCCCTCGGGTGTCCGTTGGGGCCGGGCTTGACCATAGGCCCGAACCCGGCCCAAAATCAGGCCAGGCGGGGCTTTTTTGATCAGCTCTAACTGGTAGTGCTGGGTGCTGGTTTTTCTGAAAATATCAACATTTGGCTTTGCTTGACTTTATAATTAGTTTCCATAGACCGATTGGTTACTTAAGGGGATAATAAACCTGCCAATCATTGAATTGAAAACTCTTGGTTTATGTGAAACTTGCCCAAGCAGTTGATTTAGCTGGAACTTGCATATTTTGTCAAAGGACCAATAAGGTTGCCTCCAATCCTGAAAGATTTTGGCTTTCATTTTGTTTGTGTTCCTTTTTGAGCTTCTGACAATAATATTATGTCATGTTATCCTTGGTAATTTATATCTTCTTGGCTTTCCCCACTGCCACTATCTGTGCTATCTGTGCTATTTATTTGGCCTTGTAGAAGATATCAAAAGGATACCCTGTTTGTAAGTATGGGAACATGTATATTAATGGATAGACTGCATAGTACAGACTTCGTCATGTTCTTGGATATCTATTGGATGTGTTGGCTGGTTATGTGTTGGATTGTGACTAGAGAAATCAATCAGCAGAAGCAGGCTGAGAAACAGACAACAAGTATCTAGATCAAGTAACTGACTTTTTCTAGGGATCCTTGAGTTTTTGAGATTGGGACTTGAGGATTCCTGTGTAGTATAGGATAGAGGTTAGCCGCGATAAATTTGGTAACTTCTTTCCCTCTTGAGAAGTTCTTGGGTAAAGGGGGATGACTATGTCACTTTCTCTATAGTGATCAGCTGTTTGCCCTTACGATTGTTGGGACTCCTCCCCCCCCCCCCTCCCCCCCCCCCCCCCCTCCCCCCTTCCCTCCCTGAATAAAGGAAACAACACTAGAGAGATAAAGAAGGAAAAGGATAACGGTATGGGGAGTATAATCATGAAGTATTCTGGGAGTTTCACAGAAGTTTCCTTTACCTTGGAAACAGTGTGTAGGCTGTTTCCTGTTTAGTCTGTATGTGTTCAATTTAATTTAGTAACAATTGCATTCGCAAAGCATGCTCAGTTTACTTGCTTGGATACACCGATAATATCATCTTTGAATTTATTGATAATATGTGATTCATAGATGTAATGATTATAGTTTACACCCCTTTGCGTTTTTACTTATTTATTTTATGAGCTGAATTGGAACTATCTGTCTTGATACAGGTTGTTACCTGTGGCAGTATACCTCTTGAATCATCTTTTCAGAGGGTACCTAGGTGTGTGTATGTATCAACAGAACTTTATGAATATAAAGGCTGGGGTGGAAAATCTGCGAATCCCAAACATCGTTGCTTCTCTTGGGGAAGCAGGTATTCAGAGGTCAGTTAACTTGCTCCAATTCTAAGTTTGGCAGCCACACGCCCGCACCCGTTTTCTGTAGCAGCTCTATTGGGTCACACCTGTTATTTGTAGTAGCTCTAACTTGGATATCGAGTCTGGTTGAAAGTCTGTTCTATAGTTATTGAAGATTTCCTTAGGATTTTGTCTGACTTGGATTCCCAAAAATCCAAAGAATTATGATTGACTATAACTTCTGCTCTATTAGGCCTTAAATAGTGCCACTAATCACTATATTGAGCACCCCCTCTCTTGGCTATTAGTTACTCCGTTTTTGTTTTTGTGACGAAACTATATTACAGAAGTGACTGCCGATGGCATGATCCATATTGGTGGTAGTATTAATTCTTTTTCTTCTTGATCTGGTGTACCCTACTTAGAGTAGAGTACTCCCTCTGTTTTCTTATACTAGTCATCTAAGCTCTCTGCTTTTGCTAGCTGATAAAAGTCGTTTAAGATTTCATTTATGAGGCTATCTACTCCCTGTCTCTGCTCTAACTTCCCTTGCCTCACCTCTTTCATTCAGTTTCTTGATTGAATTCTCTTTCGAGGCCCCTATTTTAAGGCAGTTGAACTATCAAACTAATCTCTTTATACCTGCTTGCTGCCTTTCTTAATCATAGTGCAAGACTCGAGTAACATAGGGACTAGCTATTAGCAACTTAGAGAAAGCAGATAGTTAACTCAGGCTATAAAAACATTAGCTGATTAGAGGGAAAAGTACCTTCCGATTTCCCATATTCATATAATGCTAAACCAAGAGGTAACACCATAAAGTCAATCATGTATGAGTCAGTCTTCTACAAGGCTTTTTTCGTCACCTTTACATGCATATACCTATATGATGTCTCATGAATAATATTGGGGCATCTTGCATATACCCATGGGCTTTGGCATGGCTTGTAGTCTACTAGAATGGCATTCCAAGGGTCGATTTTCTAGTTACCTTACCTACCCCTAGTGTCTCTAGGAGTATTATTGGAGGTTATGAGAACTTTATTCCATTATATTGATAGGTTTACTATATTTTTCACTAACACAATGAGCATCCACAATATAGACAAAACTCATGATATGGGTTCATGATTGCTTCATTTGAGGTGTTATATGCCATCATGACTCTTTAGGAGATTTCCTACTAAACATCATCAAATTGCAAGTTGAGCCCCAAAATGGGTTTTTGCCATGATCTACAGATAACTAATACAATTTTCTACATGTAAATTTTTTTATATGTCCAAAGATGTGGCAAAAACAAAAGATTGACTACAAGAAGGCGTTTGGGGCTCAATCTTTAGGTTTTTAAAAATGTGGCTAGAATGATTATTGCATACTTTAAGTGTCCCTAGGAGTATGATTAGAGATAATGAACATAATTCCAATATATTGATATCTTTACTACTTGTATAGTGAACAATATGGGTATGTCATCATTAACAAAGCCGATGGTTTTCGTTTGAGGTCTAGTAGGCCATTATCACTATGTAGCATTCCTCTTACCAATTTTCAACAAATTGCAAGCTAGCCAGAAAATGGTGTTTGGGCGTGACTTATAGTCCACTAAAACGGCCTTGATGGTGTCAATTTTTCTTTTTTCAGAAAATGCGTCAATAGTTATCACTACATACCCCTAGTGTCCCTAGGTGTTTGGATGAAGCTAAGAGAACTTTTATTCCATCATATTGATACTTGATAGGTTTACTACAGGTCTCACAAATAATATGCGTATGTACATCATTGACAAACCCCATGATTGCTTCATTTGATACCACCTACTAATTTTTATCAAATTTCAAGTCGGATCCGAAAATAGTGTTTCGGCGTGACTTATAGTCCACCAAAACAGCTTTTAGGGTTTCATTTTTCATTTTGTAAACAATTGCCAAAAGTGACCATTTGATCATTTCATGCCTTAAAAGTCCTTCGGAGTACATTGGAGCTTGTAAGAACCTTTATGCCATCAAATTAATTGGTTTACTACATGTGTCACGGATAATGTGGGCATGTACACGTTGGACGAAAACCATAGTATTAGCTAGTGGTTGATTCATTTGAGGTCTCATAGGTCCTTATGACTCTTTAGGATGTCTACTACGAAGTACTAATTTTAATCAAGTTTAGAGACTTGCAAAGAAATGGGGTTTTGACGTGAATTAGTGTAAAACTACCTTGGGACCCCTCAACTTTTTTATTTCCCAAAAATGTGGCAAAAGTGACTACTATGGATATAATGAAAACTTTATTCTTTCATATAGATATTTAGTACATGTCTGAACTGCATCCATTAGGTGTAGGTGTATTAGTTCATCATTTCCAGCCCATGCTTCACCTATGCCTCACACTGAGGTGGACAAAATTGAACTCCTATTGTTTATGAATAGTCTTTTCGGCATATCAAATCTGTAATCGACTTTTGAATACTTATGCTTTTGGTGATTGTGATTTGTGAGTTCTGCTTTGATTTTGTCTATCTTTTGAAATTGCTTATCGTCTGTTTATTTGTTGGATCTGAAATAAGGTATACTTGTGTTGTCAGAAATATGTGGCTGATTTCTACATATCAGACTTTCACTCTGGATTAAGAGCCCTTGTCAAATCTGGATATGGAGCAAAGGTGGCTCCCCTGGTTGAACCTGCAACTATTGCTGACATAACCAAGGAAAAGCGAGACTTAGCTCCTAACTTTTTGCAGTGGCTAGCTGATCGAAGCCTTTCCAGTGATGATCGCATAATGCGCCTAAAAGAAGGGTAATACTCCTGCACCTTAGCATTTCTGTCATGTTTTATGCCTGTAGTCCAAAGCAACTGCCCCCTCCCTTTAGATTAGGGTGTAAAGAATGAAAGGAGGGTATGTGCTACACTTTCAGGAAGGGTGAAATAAGCTTCTCGGATATTTCAACACTATAAAACAAAAGTGTGGTCCTTTTCTTCTTTCTACTTTTGCCTTTGGGAGGCTGGGGTGCTGCAAATTCCTCCAGCTTTTCACACTTTTGGCCTTTTGGGTTGTGATTTCATAGTTTTGGTGGATATAAACCAAGGTGGTTCTTGCTTCACAATTTGCTTTTCTCCACTCATTTAGGTATGTGAAGGAAGGCAGCACCATCAGTGTTATGGGAGTCGTCCGACGCCATGAGAATGTCCTCATGATTGTACCTCCCCCAGAGCCCATTTCAACAGGCTGTCAGTGGTTGCGTTGCCTTTTACCGATGTACGTTGAAGGCTTAATATTGCACTGTGATGATAGTGAAAACTCAGAAGTGATTCCCGTGTAGATAAACTCCTATACCCAAGGTCTTTCTTTTGTGAGTGGATCCATGAGTAAATATCTGGCATGCAACATCTTGCAAAAAGGACATAAACACGCTACTAAGCTCTCTCTGTCCATATCGCTCCCGGTCTCTAAGTTGAAGTGTATGTATATTGTGGCCACCAGGGGGATGCAGAAGGATCAGAATGCAGATGGTGTAATAAGTATGGCTTACTGGAGTCATGTGCTTGTAGTGGCCATTGTGTTTATAATCAGGCAAAAAGGATATCGGGAAGAAGTTTTCCCTGTCCACTATGAGAAGGACAGGTCGAGATTTCCTGGTGATCTACTACGTATATTCAACTCTTTAGCTTTCCCTTATGTACATAAGCCAAGGCAGATCTGCAGAAGCTTTTGTTTTTCAGTTCGCATTTTTGTTGACATGCACTATGCTTATTGGAAGGTAGAATACCTAACAGTAGAGTGTGTATTGTTTATGATTAAGATTAAAGTTATTAAATCATATTCATCTAAATATGCAGTGTTCTCCTTCTCTGCTCGTTTTTTTTTTGGGGGGGGAGGGGGTGTTGGTGGGTTGGACTAATGCTTTTCAGCATGGTAATGGTGATGGTTGGTTTCAGGCTGTGTGCTGCACCCAAGTCCTATAAGGTGACCTAGAAGCCTAAAATTATGATCATGTTATTTTCATTATCTTAGTATGTGAAGCCAAAATAATTACTTAACAGTTCTGGTTGAGTAAACTAGTATTACTATATATCTAGCAATCTAGGTGTGGACGTGTTGTTGAAAATTCTATTTACAATTGTATACTTGCAAACAAATATTGAAGCAACCAAAAACCTGGGTGGTCTAGATGCTCAGTGTGTTAAGCAGTTAGCTGTCAGCCGTCAGCCGTCAGCAGTCAGCGAACTTAGCTTGAAATGACCACTTATGCAACTCTTGTTGGAACTCTAGTGATCATTTACTAGCGGTCGTTGCTTGAAATGATAAATCATGTCGGGAGGATTAGTGAATAGTGAGGGTGGTTCTTAGTTAGGGTCTAGATTCTTTAGACAATGACCATCCACAGTTTTGCTCCCCATATCTTAGTCTGGTAGGTCAGTGGTGTCCTACGTTTCGGCCATGAGAACATGCAATGTCAACGTACTAAATCTTAGAATGGTCCAGTGTTTTTTATTTCTTATGGATTTTGTGAGGAGCTTTTCTATTCTGTCTCTTTCAACATTAGTGCAGAATAAATAGAACCGGCAATCAGGCAGGGTGAATCATTTCGTTTCGGGTCATCTTTAATTCGGGCCAAATTGGGTTTGGGTCAGGTTATATCAGTATGGCCCATATGGGTTACATCGGGTAGTTTATTCTTTAGGGTCGGGTTCGGGATGTTCAAGGCAGCTTCTAATCCTGTCGCTTTTTGAGTCAATGAGTTTAGGGTCACTTTCGGTTCAAGTCAATATCTATTATAATATTAAATTAGGAAGGTGTTACTAAACATTATGCAGATATACAAGTTTGACGAAATAGTAAAACTAACTTTACTATAAAAACTTATCCCTCAAGAGACCATTTGCATGGGCTATGACCCAAGCAATCATCGAGTTTAGGGCCCCCAAATGAAATCGGACAAAAACTGGCTGAAGACATTCTAATGGAACAAGAAGTTTGGTAAAAGTAGCATAAACATAGCCTAATCGATTTTGTCCACTATACACATGCTCGAATCAAGCGCAAAACACATATTAAAACCATCAAGAAAGAGGAATGACATTGCCATATGCTATAATTATACTTTTTTTTTTGAAGCCGTGCTATAATCATACTTTAATATACTCAAAGAGCTTGTTTGATCACTTTCGGAACATTTTTCGGAAAAATGTAAATTCGACCCAAAAAGCCGGTTTTTGTGTAACCCATGTAAATATCGAATTTCGGGTCCCAGGATAGAATCAGACGAAAATTGGCAGGAGGTATCCTAGACATATATAATGAGAATGAAACCAGAAATTTGGCAAAACAAGGCTAGGCATAGGCGCATAGCACAGACCTTCGACTTTGTCAATTATGCATATGCTCGAATCGAGTTCAAAACACACTGTAAAACTATCAAAACGAAGGAATGACATTGTCATATGCTACAATTATTCTCCAATATACCTTAGTAGCATGTTTGGTCACTTCCGGAACAGTTTTCGTAAAAATCAAAAATTGACCCAAAAAGGCGATTTTTGTGTACTATAATCCACAAAAAAATCTCGTTTCGGGCCCGGAATGGATTCGGACGAAAATTGACAGGAGGCATCCTATACATATATAATGAAGAATGGAACAAGAAATTTGGCATACAGTAGATTAGGCATAGCCCAAACCATCGATTTTGTCCAATATGCACACAGTCGAATCGAGCGCAAAACATATCGTCAAACTATCAACACGCAGGAATGTCATTGTCATATGCTACAATTATACTCCAATATACCCTAGGATCATGTTTGATCACTTTCGTAACATTTTTCCTAAAAATAAAAAATCGACATAAAAAGCTGGTTTTTGTGGACTATAACCCATGCAAAAATTGAGTTTCGGACTCCGGAACGGAATCGAACGAAAATTGGCTCGATGCTTCTTAGACATACATAATGAAGAATGAAACAAGATAATTTGCAAAAAAAAATCCTACCGTAGCGCAAACATTCGATTTTGTCAATTATGCAAATTTTTGAATCGATCTCAAAACACACCGTAAAACTATCAAAACGGAGGAATCACAGTGCCATATGCTACAATTATACTCAAATATACTTTTGAAGCATGTTTGATCACTTTTGGAACATTTTCCGGAAAAACAAAAACAACCCAAATACCCGATTTTTGTGGATTATGACCAATGCAAAAATCTTGTTTCGGGCCCCGGAATGGAATCGGGCGAAAATCGGCAAGAGACATCCTAGACATATATAATGAAGAATGAAAAAAGAAAT
Organism: Corrigiola litoralis; assembly: GCA_901111285.1. Classification (NCBI taxonomy): domain Eukaryota; kingdom Viridiplantae; phylum Streptophyta; class Magnoliopsida; order Caryophyllales; family Caryophyllaceae; genus Corrigiola; species Corrigiola litoralis. Next base: position 12,620 of record CAAKMY010091464.1, on the reverse strand, counting down.
TTGGCTAAAAGTAACCTCAACATAGCCAAAACCATCGATTTTGTCCATTATGCACATGCTCGAATCGGCGAAAACACACTGTCAAACTATCAAGGAGGAATGACATTGTCATATGCTACAATCATACTCCACTATAGAATAGGAGCATGTTTGATCACTTTCGGAACATTTTTCGGAAAAATGTAAAATCAACCCAAAAAACCGGTTTTTGTGAACTATAACCCACGTAAAAATCGAGTTTCGGGCCCTGGAATAGTATCAGACGAAAATTGGTAGGAGGCATCCTAGACATACATAATGAGAATGGAACAATAAATTTGGAAAAAAAAAAGGCTAGGCATAGTACAAAACTTCGATTTTGTCAATTATGCATATGCTCGAATGGAGCTCAAAACACACTGTAAAACTATCAAGATGGAGGAATGATATTGCTATATACTACAATTATACTCCAATATACCTTAGGAGCATGTTTGGTCACTTTCAGAACATTTTCCTGAAAAAATAAAAAATTGCCCTAAAAAGCTGGTTTTTGTGGACTATAACCCACGCAAAAATCTCATTTCAGGCCCCGGAATGGAATCGGACGAAAATTGGCAGGACGCATCCTAAACATATCTAACGAAGAATGGAACAAGATAATTCGCAAAAAAAAAAACTCCTACCGTAGCACAAACATTCGATTTTGTCAATTATGCAAATTTTAGAATCGAGTTCAAAACACACCGTGAAACTATCAAGATAGAGGAATGACATTGTCATATACTACAATTATACTCAAATCTACCTTACGAGCATGTTTGATCACTTTCGGAATATTTTCCGGAAAAATCAAAATTCAACCCAAAAACCCGATTTTTGTGGACTATAACACATGTAAAAATCTTGTTTCGGGCCCAGAATGGAATCAGGGAAAATTGACATAAGGCATCCTAAACATATATAATAAATAATGGGAACAAGATATTTGGCTAATAGTAACCTCAGCATAGCCCAAACCATCAATTTGCTCCATTATGCACATGCTCGAATCGGGCGCAAAACACACTGTCAAACTATCAAGAAGGAGGAATGACATTGTCATATGCTACAATCATACTAAACTATAGCATAGAAGCATGTTTGATCACTTTCGGAACATTTTTCGGAAAAATGTAAAATCGATCCAAAAAGACGGATTTTGTGAACTATAATTCACGTAAAAATCGAGTTTCGGGCTTCGGTCGAAAATTGGCAGGAGGCATCCTAGACATATATAATGAGAATGGAACAAGAAATTTGGCAAAAAAGGGCTAGGCATAGCACAAACCTTCGATTTTGTCAATTATACATATGCTCAAATCAAACTCAAAACACGCCGTCAAACTATCAAGACGGAAGAATGTTATTGTCATATGTTACCATTATACTCCAATATACTTAAGGAGCATGTCTGGTCACTTTCGGAACATTTGCCGGAAAAATAAAAAAATCGACCCAAGAAGCCGTTTTTTGTGGATTATAATCCACACAAAAATCTCATTTCGGGCCCCGAAATGGAATTGGAGAAAATTGGCAGGAAGCATTCTAAACATATATAATGAAGAATGGAACAAGATAATTCGCAAAAAAAAAACCCTACCATAGCGCAAACATTCGATTTTGTCCATTATGCAAAAAATTTAATCGAGCTCAAAACACGCCGTAAAACTTTCAAGACGGAGGAATGACATTGCCATATGGTAAAATCATACTCCACTATAGACAAGGAGCATGTTTGATCACTTTCGTAACATTTTACTAAATAATAAAACCCGATTTTTGTGGACTATAATGCATGCAAAAATCTTGTTTCGGGCCCCAAAATTAAATCGGGTGAAAATTGGCAAGAGACATCATAGACATATATAATAAAGAATGGAACAAGAAATTTGGCTAAAACTAACCTCAGCATAGCCAAAACCATCGATTTCGTTCATTATGCACATGCTCGAATCGGGCGCAAAACACACTGTCAAACTATCAAGAAGGAGGAATGACATTGGTATATGCCACAATCATACTCCAATATAGACTAGGAGCATGATTGATCACTTTCGGAACATTTTGCGGATAAATGTAAAATTGATCCAAAAAGCCGGTATTTATAGACTATAACCTATGTAAAAAACGAGTTTCGGGCCCCGGAATAGAATCGGACGATAATTGGCAAGAGGCATTATAGACATATATAATGAGAATGAAACAAGAAATTTGGCAAAAAAAAGGCTAGGCATATCACAAACCTTCGATTTTGTCAATTATGCATATGCTCGAATCGAGCTCAAAACACACCGTAAAACTATCAAAACGGAGGAATGACATTGTCATATGTTACAATTATACTCCAACATAACTTAGCAGCATGTTTGGTCACTTTCGGCACATTTTCCGGAAAAATAAAAAACGACCAAAAAAGCCAGTTTTTGTGGAATATAATCCACACAAAAATCTCGTTTTGGGCCATGGAATGGAATCGGACAAAAATTGGAATGAGGCATCCTAAACATATATAATGAAGAATGCAACAAGAAATTTCGCATATAGTAGACCAGACATATCCCAAACAATCTATTTTGTCCATTATGCACATGATTCAATCGAGCGCTAAACATATCGTCAAACTATCAAGACGGAGGCATGACACTGTCATATGCTACAATTATACTCCAATATACCTTAGGAGAATGTCTGAGCACTTTAGGAACATTTTTCGTAAAAAGAATAATCGATCTGAAAAGTCGGTTTTGTGGACTATAACCCACGTAAAAATAGAGTTTCGGACTCCGGAATGGAATCAAGTGAAAATTGGCAGGTTTTGCCTAGACATATATAATTGAGAATAGAAATTTCGCAAAAAAACTCCTACGCATAGCGCAAACTTTCGATTTTGTCAATTATACAATTTTTCGGATCGAGCTCAAAACACACTGTAAAACTATCAAGACGGTGGAATGACATTGTCATATGTTACAATTATACTCCAATATACCTTAAGAGCATGTTTGATCACTTTCAATACATTTTCCGGAAAAATCAAAAATGGATCCAAAAACAAGATTTTTGTGGACTATAAACCCATGTAAAAATCTGGTTTCGAGCCCCGGAATAGAATCGGACGAAAATTGGCAGGAGGCATGCAAGACTTATATAATGAAGAATGAGACATTAAATTTGGCAAAAAGTAGTCTAAGCATACTGCAAACCATCGATTTTATCAATTAATGCACATGTTTGAATCGAGAGCAAAGCACACCGTAAAATATCAAAAAATCGACTAAAAAAGCCGGATTTTATGAATTATAACGAACTCCCCTTCCGGACCATTACTCGTAAATGGATGGAAATCGGTTGGGGGAATATGCATGGTCTAAGCACTCTAGTGCGCTTATGTCAGGAGTATATTGAGCTATGGAGTAAAGTTTTAAACCACGAGAGAGTACTAAGATCAGGTGATGTTGTCCTGTCTTGTTATTGAGTAATTTGTTCGGAATTCGATACAATGAACTAGAACCCACATCTTTCTTAGATTACATTACTTAATCGGAAAATCTCACTTACATGATCACAATTTCAGATGATAACCTCTTGATGAGTCCTCTATATATCCAACCTTAGTTTACAGTTGACATTGAATAAATATTACAAGATGAATGATAGTTGAGCTGGTTGTGCCATAGTAGAAAGCAATATCACAATTATTTTTGCGGCATTTACGTTGGACTCTAGAGACTATAGAGAGTTCAACTAAAGTCTTGTGTGCATCCCTCCAGCAACCACCAGAGTTTCACCAGTTATGTACGAGGCCTCATCAGAAGCAAGAAATGCAGTAGCCGCAGCAATGTCTTCTGTAGTGCCAAACCTGTTGATCAGAGTTCCATCTTCGAAAATCTTCCTCTGTGGTAGTAAGACAAAGAAAAGGACAGTATCACATAACCAAGGTCAGTTATGTTCTGAGCTTGCTATTGCAAAGTTAAAAGTGCACTTTTGTACTTACGATTGAATCATTCCTTGTGATGATTCCTGAGAAGCGAGTTGGTACATAACCTGAAGCCACGCAGTTTACCCGAGTATCAGGTGACATCTCTGCTGCCAGTGCCTACACAAGAACATGAGTGATGAGACCAGAATACGCCGTTGTATCAGACACTTGTGCCTTAGTTCTGTTTTCTGAAAAATTAATTCGTACAAGACATGTTGAGTACTCCGTACCTTGGTAAGCCCAAGAAGGGCGGTTTTCATCACTCCATACATGGTCATCAAAGGCATAGGCTGGTAAGCAGTAATCGAGGAAATAAAAATAACTGCAGACCCTTTAGTCAAATGAGGTGCAGCATCCTGGAAAAGTGTGGAACATTCGTATAACAGAAGGACTTAATAGAATGCAACCGACAACATGTACGAGCCTACGAGGTATTGCATTTCAGCGTGGCTTTAAGAGGCAGTATAATTATTAACCAAATGCATTGTCCTTCGGATATTTACTAGTCTATCTTAAATGAATAGGCGCCATTTTGTTGATTACAAATAAAATGATTGATGAGAAAATATAATGAAGATACATGAACCTTAGAGACTCAATCAGGACTAGAATGCTGCAGAGCAGAATAAACATAATGATGGTGCTTCTGGACAAAAGAAGCTGATTATTTGCTTAACTTATGCTATATTGAGTAGCTACAAATGTGAACTTGCCTGAAGGAGTAGTACAGGAGCTTTCAAATTGACCTCCCACAATTTATCAAGTGCAGATTCTTGGGTGTTCAAAATGGTATCAGGAGTTGGATTAACAGCTGCATTTGATACTATGACATCTATTTTGCCATATTTCTGCAAGCAACATCAGCAACTTCTATCAATGTTCATCATGCTATCATCTATGATCAGGTTGCACCCAAAACTTTGAACTTTTTGATAACCCAAAGCTCAAATTAGCTAGCTAGAAAGCTTTACCTGAACTGTTTGGTCTATCAGATTTTTCCTCTGTGACGCGTTCGAGACATGACAAACAACACCCAACACTTGGATTCCCTTACTGTTTAGTTTCTCAACTGCTTCATCCACATTGTTCTGCAATCAACAAAATATGAGTATATGGAAATCACAAATCAGAACCCCTTTAGCTAAAAGTCATTCATTCTGATATCATCTTAGTTCAACTTCAAAAGTTTGATTCCTTGATACCAAGGCCATGTTCTGTACATGCTATATTCATGGGAATATATGGAAATTCTCCATGACTTTGATAATTTATAATCTCTACTAAACTTTCGGGAACTTCCCAAAGTTCCTTATACGGAGTAGGGCCTAAGCCAGGAACTAATTACCTGCCTACGAGAAGAGATCACAACAGAGGCTCCTTCCATTGCAAGACGCTCGGCAATGCGGTAGCCGATGCCTTGAGTTGATCCAGTTATTATTGCTACCTTCCCTACGTACCTCTTCCCTATCTTCTCCATATATGTTCCTTAGTAATTCAACTCAGTTGACTGCATATCAGTTAAAAAATGCGTTTGACCTCTACATAGATTATATATGAGCACCTAACAAAAAGGTAATATTAAGATCAACATTTCGAGGAATCATGGGAGTTGTGAACTTACCTTAACTCTCCAGTAGTGTATTTTTCAGCCTTTAGGGATATTCCTTGCTATTTGTCTTCCTTGGTTTTTACTACTATGTAGCTAGCCTAGTATGATTTGTATGAACTGTTCTTCCTCGTCCTCGCTTTTATATGAAGTTTGTCTAAGGTGCTTTGTTATATGTATTCTAATCATCCTGTGCGCGCCCATTTTCATAACGCCCCACTATATTTTGGTGCATTTTCTTGCATTCACCCACCACTTTTTTCTCTACCTTTTCATATCTATTTCCTTCTTGCCCAACGTTTTCTTTTTCTTGGATTATATATTGACCTATGCATAAGCTAGGGTGCCAAACATCATACTCCGTGTCTATTGTATATACGTCCATCGCTCCCACTTGCATGCAAAAGGTACCATATGAATCGTCACGATATTGGGGTGTTATCTGTGGGCTGTGATTCATGAGACACTAGAATCTAGTTCCATCAGGCCAACATGCGGAACGTCTAAAACAATATGAGTGCACGCGTAAGTCGTTACAGTCCAAATTGATGTGGTATACCGTATAAGTGCATTGTTTTCTTTTTTGCTCAGTATGAAAAAAAATAGTTCTTGTTTTTCTTTTTGCTATATTAAAAAGGGGTATGAAAATTAAAATTTGGGACACCTTTCAAATAGATGAAACTATCAATCACTAGACCTACTTTACCTCTCGTACTATTATTAAAAAGGTTGTGAAAAATCGTGGAAACATGAGATTACTACGAGTTTCTTTGATAATGAGAAATTGAGAAAACCAACTCTTTCCCAATGGTCACTACAACTATGACAACATTCATATTAGTATTAATTTGGTATGTACGCAACACACAAGATCGCAAATGAGAATCAAACCTAACATGGGAAAAAAAAACTGTTGTTCAGGTCAAAAAAATCGGTGTTCGGGCAATTGGATTGTATTTATGGTGATTCAATTAAATGGTTTACCTAATATAAGGTGATTCCCCATAAAACTTTTTATATAAAATGGTTCTCCCTAGATCAAATGTTTATTAGATGCTTCCCCACAAATTTTCCAAAAACATTTAAGAACGAGTATCTTACACATATTAAGCTTCACTCCTTTATTTTACTTTTTTGGAATAGGCAACTACAGAGGAAGCTAGGGAACCCTTTGTCCAAGCTTACCAAAGTTTACAAAATTACAAGTGAAGTGCTAGAATAGAAGCCCAGACCATATTTGATCTTTGTCAAAAAAAAAAAAAAAAAAAAAAAAAAAGACCACTATGGAATAAAAGTTTGAGAAACAGAGGTATACCACTATAGCTTAAGGACTAGTTGCGACATCCAAATAGTATTGTGACATTTATCTAGGAATGGGTATGAAGTAAGAATTTTCCACAATAAGGGTATACTATAGTCTGGAATGCATCCCTCCAAAAACTGCTAGAATTTCTCCAGTTATATAAGAGGCATCATCAGAAGCCAAGAAGGCAGCAGCCGCAGCAATATCATCGGTCGTCCCAAACCTTTTAAGAAGAATATTATCTTCAAAGATCTTCCTCTGTGGTAAAAGAAACAATCTCATGAACTAATTCACCCAACCATGTAAACTAGTGTAACATAATATAGGGACCCCTGATGATGATTGGAACTGCTAATATTGCTAAGAGATGTAAGCAGTACTTACAAATGAGTCATTTCTGGTGACTATTCCAGAGAAGTTGGTAGGTACATAACCTACGGCAATACAGTTTACGCGAGTATTTGAAGCCATTTCTGCTGCCAATGCCTGCACAAGAACTCAAACCAGATTAATTACTCCAGTCTAGAACAGGATTATTCGGCATGTTAATCAGAATTAAAGTGCTAAGACTGATCGGTAGGCCTATGTATCAGAATATTTTGATGAAGGTGCAGAAAAGTGTAATGCTTTGAATCAAGCACCTTGGTAAGCCCATGAAGGGCAGTTTTAGTCACTCCATACATTGTCACCTTAGGCATGGGCTGATAAGCAGCAATCGATGAAATGAAAAGAATTGAAGACGCTTTCGCCAAATGAGGCGCAGCTTCCTGTAATAGAGTAAAAAGTTGCATAATAAAGCGAAACGGGAAAAACGAAAGATATGATATTGCTAGGAGTCTTTTTATACTGCTACGAATATATCCAACTTTCATTTTTGCTTGGTTATACACCACAAACTGTACAATTTGCATACTATTCTACAAAAGTGAACTGGACAACTTGCCTGCAAAAGAAGTATAGAGGCTTTCACATTAACGTCCCATAGCTTGTCAAGGACAGATTCTTGGGTGTTCAATATAGTTTCAGGTGTTGGATTGACGGCAACATTTGAGACAATCACGTCTATATTCCCATATTTCTGCAAGTAAAGCAAGTAATTCACTGTCAAGTTACATTGCTTTGCTTTTACTAGAAATGGCTTCTAATTGTTTGAAAGAACAAAATAATGAAACATTATATTCCAGCAAGGATAAATACTTCTTAGTTTTAAAATGGACACAGCAAAGGTTCAGTATCGTTAGCTAAAATTTCAACTTACAATCTTAGTATCTTGCACTAGCAAAAACTTCATAACCATACTCATGCGTATTAGCATATAGCCCATTGCCACATTGTTACCTGAATAGTCTGTTGTATCATGTTTTTCCTCTGTAGGGGATCGGCAACATGACACACCACACCCAACACTTCAATCCCTTTAATCTTTAGTTTTTCAACAGCTTCATTTACATTTTCCTGCAATTGACAAATAGTACCACATTTTAATAAATTTAAATAGAACGTCCATCTATTTAGAAACATTTCATGCAATCCTAATCTTCAAGAGCTAGCTTCATAACCAAGCCTAAAACCAACCTGCTTGCGAGAAGAGATCACAACGGACGCTCCTTCGATGCCAAGCCTCTCAGCAATGCCATAGCCGATACCTTGAGTCGATCCTGTAACTATGGCTACCTTCCCGACAAATCTCTTCCCAATCTCCATATTTCTTTCCCGCTCCCCTTGGACAAAGACACCACACTGTATGGATGCTCCAGCCTTTAACTCTCAACACAACAATAAAGAGTATTTACATCTGGAAGGCCCCATGTATACATATGGTTGTGAGTTGTGAGCGAGGATGTGCGGTTTATGTGACAAGGCCAAAGTAAGTGACTGTTCGCTGTATACGCTGAATGAAAATAAATAAATGTGACACAGGATTGCTAGCTACCAAAGTAGATAGTACAAGATAACCACCTATTATTCACTACCATGTTCCAAATGTAGAAAAAATAGTCATTTTTTAGCAACACATGCACAGCAGTTTTGAGGTACTAATTTTTTCATCATATTAGTGTGATACCTGAATGCTGCATAATAAAATGAACCGCGAACTCACATGCACCATGCATGTAACGTATGTTTCCTATCAAAAACAGTAGGGTGTTATGCATTACTCCATATACAAAACGAAATAGGACTAGATATAAGAATGATCAGTGGTTCAGATGGGCAGCAAACAAACCATTGATGCAAGGATCCTAACAGGTTTTAGATAGAAAGTGAAGTTAGCTTGGACCGTTGTGATTTGGCTAACATTTTCGTGAAACGATGAAGTAGACTGCAATTTCTCCTATGGTATTAGTCATATTGTTTTTTTTTTTTTTTTTTTGACAAAGCTTAGTAGTAGTCATTGCATAGTGTTACATACTCCGTATATATCTTCACCTTCCACTATCTCAGTATCTCCCACCACCATATGCTTCACATGGTGAAAGATTGCAGAACTTGCACTAGCACCAATCAATCGCTCTAAGTATTTTCCACACAAACAAAAGTAAGAACCAAATATTCTCCATTTTCATTTATAAAACCCTGTCAAGATCAGTTTGGGATACCAAGATCAGTCTCAATGTTAATGGTCAAACATGGAATTTCTCACAACGCCATTCCCTCCATGTCTCCATAAAAGAAAGAAATCTGATCTGATTTCTTTTACTAAAATAACAAGTCTAATGCACCTATGCAAGGCATGTATAGTATCTTGTACAGATCAGGAAACGCAACTGGTTAACCTGTATCCCAGACACTAAACACAGCTGGTGATCCTTTTGTGGTACTGCTGAAAGGATTCCAGCCGATACATAAGAAGAATGAATTGGTAATTCACCAGCTCAAAGTAGTAAATGAATTTTCTGACATAAAATGGTATGAAAATCAGAGAACATTTTGATGTGCAAGAAGAATTTCAAATACGCACCTCTAAGAATATACATACTCCACAGAAATACTATTTGGTTATTTATGGATGCTAAGACAACAAAAAGAAAGAGATGGGCAGATAGAAACTAAAGCCGGGAGGGCATTCCTCCAGCAACTACCAAAGTTTCTCCAGTAATGTAAGAGGCGTCTTCTGAAGCTAAAAAAGCAGCCGCAGCAGCCATGTCTTCTGTCTTTCCAAGCCGATTTAATAGTGTCTTCTCCTCAATAGTCTTCCTCTGAAATTAAAGAATTTCATATGAAATTAACCATTGCTGGCAAAGCAGAACATTTGATATCTTATTGGAAATCATATATATTAAGCTTACAATCGTATCATTGCTAGTAATGAAGTCCGCAAAACGGGTGGGTACAAAACCAGGGGCAACAGTGTTAACACGAGTATTTGGGGCCATTTCAGCTGCCAATGCCTACGCAAGAACAAGACAGCAAGATAACTTATCAAGCATATTTTGATAAGAACTTTATGATCCTTAGACAGTTAGACCGTAAGCTTGATGTACAGATTAAGTACCTTGGTCAGTCCAAGAAGAGCTGTTTTTGTTACTCCATACATAGCCATTGAAGCCTCAGGTCCATAAGCAGCTATTGATGACACGAAAACGACTGAAGAATCATTTGTCAAGTAGGGTGCGGCGTCCTGTAAAAGCAGCGCAATGCCTAAGCAAAAAGAAAAAAAAAAAAAAAATAGTGAATTGATAAAAATGTACTCATCATGTTACCATTTACTACACTGTCACCTTCCACTTCAAACAAAGTGATAAAACAGTGAAATCAGAGAGCATCCAAGATGCTTTTTTTGTTCAATATTTTGTGGGTGTTTTGAAAAGGTAGGATAGGTCATAATCAAAGAAATCAAGTATCTCCGACTTTTGATATTGTAATGACTAATGATATATCGCTCTAGAACCATAGGGGTGGCTGCCAATATGGTGATTTTTGCATCAAGAACAGATGCAAAGAGTAAATGATTTGACTGTGTTAAGCTAACGGAGGCTTGTTTACGACTTTAGCGGTTTAGCCACTCACATATCTTAGGTTGTAGCTATAATTCTTCTACGTGGCAGATGCTTATTGGTATTTGGTGGGGGAGTTGATGATGTTAATATTCAACTAGTGTTTGTCATAATCTTCAGCTTGGGGATTCTTCCTTTAAAATATCAAATGTGCACCTCACACTTCCACCAAGATTAGTAAGACTGCAAGGCTGATATGTAATTTGTCAAGATAGAAAGAAAAAAATTCAAGTTGTAATTTTATAGGAAGCTATCTTATATTGGTAAGTCTGACCCATGAGTTCCATATTGTCTTGGAAATGTCTATGGCTTATCCTAAATTGTGTTTGACTTCCTCTGTCACAGATCAACTCAAAACTAGTGTGTTTGACTTCCTCTGTCACAGATCAACTCAAAACTAGTTCTATTTGCTACCTTGGCATTTGGCTTACAATTCATACTATCTATGGGTAAAATGTCAATTTTGTACATGGTACCCAGAAAGGATACTTTGCAAGTGCATGTGACCCCTGGCTGACACTACTGTTGGATGCAGATAGTACTCACATCTTCATTGATAACAACTGTGTTTGATGTCAAGCAAGAAAGTAATACACACATTTTCAGTGATAAAATTATGTTTTGTTCCACCAGCATTGAAAAGGCTAATATATTATGGGAGTTGTCAAAGATTGCAAGCAACATTCTAAGTGCTGATCTAGTAAGAAATTATCCTATAAGTCAATAAGCTTCATATGTACCGTCTTTAATTAGTTCTGGTTAACTTCCTCTAACAATGATAAGCTCAGAACAAAAAGTAATTATTGCTGCCTTAGCATTTGACTCGTACACATAGATGGGGATAAAATGACAGTTGCATACACTTCATCCACAAAGGATACTTTGCAGAACCATGGCACTCCTCAAGCAGATGCTACTTCTAGAAGCAGGTAGTATCTAGCCTTATAAGTACATCTGCAGTCATAGCCCTCACAACCCTTTTTCTAGGGGGGGGGGGGGGGACAAAGTCTGGCAACACAATCTCTCCATAGCAGTATAATTTATAGTTAAATAATGTAGCTTAAGATGCAATTACCTTCAGAAGAAGTATGGAAGCTTTGACATTGATTTCCCATAACTTGTCAAGCACTGATTCTTTTGTATCTAAAATGTTCTTGACTGAGGGATTAACTGCAGCATTAGATACAACCACATCAATTTTCCCATATTTCTGCAAGCATACACCAGATTCTGTTAGTACACAGTGCACCAGGTAGGAGCAGTTAAACCGTAAACAACAAAGAAATGTGTAATCCACCAAAACCAAATACTTCAAACTATGCAACCTTAACAGTTTTTTCACTGCAATATCTAAGGCTATCGATACGAATCATAAGAAAGATTTTGGAATTTCAGAGAATTTGATCAAACTATCAACAGTAATAAATGATAGAAGTTTCACAAGTGAAAGAGTTACATTGTGAAGCCCAGACCATTAAACATTAAGAGGCCATTAAACACACCATTTCTATACTATATTTCGCAGGCAGCAAATGCAGTCAGACCGTATGTGACCTTCATCTCATCTTGACAGTAGTTGTGTCGAATAGAGGAAAAATACACAGTTAAGTACATTGAGAAACTGCACTTCATGTAAACATCCAAATTCTTTCTTAGTTCTCTTCATTTTATTTGTTGTTATTTCTTTTTTTTTTTTAGGTTGGGTTGGGGTTG
>CAAKMY010091453.1:0-23567 GCA_901111285.1 Corrigiola litoralis | reverse complement strand
TTTATCTCACATCTGTTACAACAAAGATAGCTACTGTTATTGAAGAATCTGCTTGACAGCCTTAGAGAAACCGATTTGTATCCTTATCTAAAGTAAACCGGTGTAGAATCTTTCAGAATCAACTACATCCATGTGAAGAATCTTTTAGAATACATGCGAGAATCTGAATGTATAAAGAAAATAAGAACCTGTGAATATGAAATAACACCAGTGGTTCTGTTTTTTGAGGTTCAGATGGGGAACCAAAATGCAATGTCTGTTAAAGTGGCTTAGACGTTTAACTGGTAAAAAATCTGATGACAAAACTGTATGTACTGGAAAGGCTCAGTAGAAATCTGAAAGAGAGCAGTAACTGGCACAGGCGCACATCATTGATGATGCAAAGCTTAGAGAGTTCTTTTTAGGAGTTTAGAGGGAACTACATGTTAGGGTTCTCAGGGCTGGTACTTTCACGCTTGAAGAGGATTCTGGAGCTCTTGTGGAGATGAATGGTAAAATTGTTATCAGCTAGCCTTTATATGTTGCCTTTCCGCAGCTTGAGAAATAAAGAAGAGCTGACTTGAAGATATAATTTTGAATTGTCCCAAACAAGGCCATTTGCTCCATGTAGGTCAATGTGCCTTTCAGCCCCTAGGTGCTTCAGGTCTTGGACGATAGACTTTCTATGGGTGAGTGGCACTTCTGATTCCTCCACAAACTGGACTTGGTCATCTGGCTATCAGCAGCAGCTTATCAGTCGTGTGCGGCCTGGGACCGTGGTAATGCTCTCCTTCTTTATCCTACTTATGCAGCAGATGCAACACCCTGGGGGAATTTGGTGGAGTTCCCCTGCAGCCGAATAAGCAACTTTTTCTTGTACTGCTGCTGGAGAAGCTTTCGAGGGGAGGAACTGAGGAACTAAGCTACATAAGTTTAAGGAGAATTAGGGGAAAAGTATCCTCCATGATAACGTGTTTGCCTATTCTTTTGATATTGGGGTTCAAGATCACTTGAGAGTATGTACTCTTAAGTATATTTATATGTACTTTTATGTATTTTTAGACAAAAAAAATATCAAAAATACATAAAAATAGCTAAGTTAACTTGAAAGTAGATACTCTCAGGTGTATCTAATAATTTACCTCCCTCCTCCTCCCTTTGATGCTACTCTATGGTGATTTTTCAGGGTTATCTGTTAATACTTAGTATCTTTAGAGGATTTCCTGTGTCATCTGCTGCTCTTCATAAATTTATTTGTTTTATCTCAAATGATATGTATTACAAGTATCTAAGAAATCTCATACTTGCCTAGTTTGTCCAAAAATAATATCTAGATTTAGAACAAAAAAGGAAAAAATCTAAATCAAGTCCACCTTAGGAGTAGGTTGATATTCGCCCCAAAATTACTCTCATCGTAGATGTTTTCTTTTCCGTATTATTGAATAGTGGTTCCCAGCTTCATATATATACGTAGTATTATAGAGAGAGAGGGAGGGGGCAGAATTTGTAGGACAGTAGGAGAGAAAAAGGCCGAGATTACGATACGAAAGGAGGAGGAGGTGGCTGCAGTGGTTCCCAACACTTCAGAGAGCAAGGGCAGTATGTCGTCTAAAAACAGTGTAGGACCGAAAAGGCGCGGAATTTCGGTGGAATGTCGTCTACGAGTGACGCTGCCAAAGAAGAAGAAGAAGGAGGTGGCTGGAGTGCCTGTTTATTTGAATGTTTATGATATGCCTTTTCGCCATATTCCGAATGTCAATAGCTACCTGTACTGGCTTGGTCTTGGCGCCTATCATACTGCAGTCCAAGGTATTTTATTTCTTCTCTTTTCATTGGCCTGTTCTGTTTCGTTTTTTAGTGTGCCCTTCTGTTTTATTCCTTTCACTTATCTGGTCATGGGATCTTTTATTTTATTAAAGGTTGGTGACTTGTTTATTTGTTGGTTGGTAAAGATTGGATTTTTTAATGATAAACATGTGAATTGTGGGAATTTTTTAATGGTGGACTTGTGTTTGACAATTTGTCTAGGATTGTGTTGCATGAGAATTTAATATATATCTCTTGTAGTGGGATCTGGACAAGGATACTGTGTGGGTCTAGTTACTAGAGCCGGAATCTTAAAGTGTTTACCTCCTGTTGTAAATTGTACTTCTAGCGTAGTGATTCATGGACCATTGTTCTAGAAAAATAGTAGTGTTGCTTGGTCTTGAATTCTTGATGTCTACCATTCTGGATTCCTATCTTCCTCCTTTCTGTCACTCTATTTATCTATTTATTTTATTTTTGGTAATTTTGGAGTCCAAGGCTTGTTTGGTTTGTAAAGATATGTTTTTTTATATGATTCACATGTCTTTTGAAAGTTGCATATGGTATTTTGCGATTTTTTGGTGGAGGAGTTTGTATATGATTCACATGTCTTTTTTCCTTAATTCGGATATCTGAGATCAGGCCATCTAGGATTTGGTGTTTGACCGGAATCAGAAGAAATTTTGAAAAAGAAGCCAGCATTTTATTATTTTGTTCAGTTTCTTAGGCACATTTAGTTGAAAATTGTGAATAATGAGCTGCTTGTTATGGTCATCCTTGCACTGCTGATGATTTATTTTACTGAACATTATGCTTCTTAGAAGGAAGATTTGTGCCTAGTATAGTTTTGCATGGCTTTAGACCTTGTATGATACTCCCACTGCGGACAAACTCACTATATGGTTGTGGATATTTTTGTTGAAAGTTGGGAACTGCCATGTTTACCAAAGTGTTTACTTCATACTCTGGTATGTGGACTAGAATCTGGTGATCTACGTTGGAATTGGATCTAATGTCAGGAAGGTTGAACTCTAGGATGTCGAACTCTTTCTCTTTGTTTGTGCATTGAATTTCTATGGGAAGGCGTTTCTTGTATGCTTATTTGTCAACTTGTCAAGTTTTTATATTGGATATTAACATGCTCAATGGTCTAGTGCATGATCTTGAGTATTTTTATGCCGCTGGAATAATGTGCAACGAACTCAATCAGTGTCATCTTCGACTCCGTAAATCAATCTTCATAGGAAGAACAGAATTGGGTGCTGAAGAGGTCGACGCATTTTTTATTAATCTATCTCAAGAGTACTCGGGCAGTGCTTACCAGATTCTTACAAAGAATTGCAATCACTTTTCCAATGATGTTTGTCAACGTTTAACGGGAAAGCCAATTCCAAGCTGGATCAACCGACTAGCTCTGGTGCTTAAGATACTCAAACCGTCTCTTGCCCAATCTACTAGTCCTTCTACAGCTGAGACTAATACTCGTGATGTTGCTGAACAAAACATGAATTTGTCTGTATCCTTGACTTCAGCTGCTACATTGTCTGATTCTTCTACAGCTCCTGCCAGCTGAAGAGGCAGAGACGCAGCCACGCAGGTGTCCCTCTTGTTTAGTGTTTTAGCCCAGGTCATGATGTTTCAAAGAGCCTAACTTTAAGGCCATTAATTTGTGTCAGAAACTTATCTAGTAGAGTGGAAATTAGGACAATGCTACTCTATAATTTAGTGGCCATGGAATCTTTACATGTTCCATTGAGATATACTCTATTTATGACTTATGTTGGAATGTATCTCTCTACCTTTATACTCCGTATAACGGAATAAAAAATACTGCGGACTCGTATCATTTTGCAGCATTTAATCTATGATGTTCGTACTTTGTAATGCTCCTGTTTTCTACTCGTATTCATTAGTTTTTTCTTTACTGGAAATACATGCATGTGATAGTAGAGAATTATGAAATACATAAAACTTTGATGCTAAAATATCAGCTATAGGTGAAAGAAATGAATATGGTGGTCCTGTAGTAATTTGGGATCTGGATCATTCATCTACGGGACTGTGACTTCCAACTTCATTATAAATCCGCAGCACGTCATGCGCCTTGTAAGATGACAATTCCAATGCTCTAGATTACTGGATGTAGTGCAGTTTTGACTCTGGGTGCATTGTTGAATGGAAAACTTGAATTTGTGAAGTTCTTTATCATTTGGTTGTAAAACAGTAGATGATTTTTCGGGACCCGCTAGCGATTTAGGGATGGTACAATCAGATTACATGGACTTTTCAAGAGAAGTACATATTCTTTGCTCCCCCTAATCCCCTTCAATATTGACAGCTCTCTTTTCCTTGGCCATATGATATTCTTTAACCTTGGTAGTTTCCGAGTTCTAAAGTATGGAATTAAGCTTGCAATATCATCATATATGCATAATTGATCTCGGGTGCTTATTTGTTATTATGATTGTCCACATACTTTAGCATCGGAATCTCATCTACTTCTTCTGAACAAAGACAACATATTCTGATGTTCAGAGCTTTGGCATAAATTGAAGTTGTTAGTCCCTCTATCTCCCATGAATTCGACTCAAACCTTGAGCAGCCTGTGTTTCCAAATTCAGAGTCATGGCTAATGTACGGTTCCTCGATTTCCAGTATAGTCTATCAAAAAAATGCCCTAAGCGTCTGTTTTCCTACAGCAACAAGCAATACTTTTTCCGGCCATGAATCCTTTAACCAAACCTTGATGAAATGAGGCAGGTGTTTGATAAGTTTGACATTAACAAAGATGGGAAGATATCGCAAGATAAATACAAAGCCATACTCCTAGCCATAGGGAAGTCCAAGAGCATTGTGAGAAGAAGTAAATAAGATATTCCAAGTTGCAGATTTGAACAGGGATGGATACATAGACTTCAACGAGTTTATGGCTTTACACAACCACAAATGCGGAGTGAGAACTATGGACATAAGGAATGCATTTGATCATTTGATTTGGACGGGGACGGGAAGATAATCGCAGAAGAGCTGCTTAAAATGTTGACAAGACTATGAGAGAGGTGCAGCGTTGCGAATTGTAGGCGAATGAGAGTGCATTCGATACAAATGCTAATGGGTTTGTAAGTATGGACGAATTCGTCATTATCATGACCCATAGTATGACTAACTATTAGGAATCCATGAAATAACTCAGTGGTTTTCCATGATAAAATATGCTCTAATAGTGCAATGTATATGTATAGATGTATCATGTTCCTAGCTACCTTCATGTATTTCACTATTACTTAGGCTCCTGGCTTTCCTATGTGTTCGATATGTTCCTCGAATTCCTACCTTCATGTATTCCACCCTAAGGTCTTCGTGAGCACATTGCTCATATGGGTGTAAGGGGGTGTAAGATTGCTTAAGGATATGAGGCTTAGTGGGAGTTTTCAATTGGATGTTCATGTAGATATAGACATATTAATATTTGGATTTTTTTTTATGCAGAAATAAAGAATTCAGTTTAAGGGTTTTGGTTATGGCATAAGGTTTTCTCTGAATTATAATCAAGTTTAATCACGCTAAAGAATATGCATGGTTGGACTAGTTGGAAATAGACATGTTAAGATCACATTACATGAAATTTCTATGCCACACATCCATGCTTGATCTATGTCATTTTTCCAATTTGAAGGATCCTCAAATTGGCATATTACTTGAATTCATTAAGGTCTATATGGTTTGTTCTATTTTGCCGTTGTACGGTAGAGTCGTTAGCTACTTATTATTGTATATATTGATGGCTAATGTTTTGAGCTCATAAGGTTATACACATATATTATTAAACATGTAGGTCCACATAATTGTATATCAAACATTACATTCAGTTACTAGTTAATTCCGACAATGATACAGAGCCACTTCATGTTAAATAATTGGGACTAAGGTTTTATAACTTTTATCATATTACTATGGTTGGCGATATATATTCATGTCTAAGGAGATCACATGATATGCCGATCTAGTAGTAATATGTTTTTGGCGATTATTTTTTAAGCGGATTTGATAGAATAGTTGTACGTCGGTTGGTATGAATCAAGTCTGATTAAATCGACTAGCATATGTTAATTGTTAATTGCTATTTGCTATACCTAAAGCTACGTGCAACGTAACGTAACTGTGCAAGTTTTCATTTAATGAGCATGTATAGTGTGCTTCGCAACGGAGTATTAAATTTTTTGGTGGGTTTAGTTTTAACAGACCAATATACAATATTTTTTTTGGTTTAATCAAAGTTTCCACCATCAAAAGTAGTGACTAATTCTTGTCGCCACGGGTGCTCTTCTAAAAGGTAAATGGTTGGCCTAGAAGTATGCTCCATTCCTATACAATATGTGTACGTGGTAACATACTCATTACCGTCGAAGAAAAAACTAGAAAATAAGAAATTGCATACTTGTGTTTGTTGAATTAGGGCATGTTCTCCTCAACTTATTTTCACTTATCTTATCTGAATTTTTCTTATTTTTGCTGAATGTTTTTGAACTTTTCTTATTTTTACTTATTTTTCTGAACTTTACTTATTTTTACTTATTCTTCTGAATTTTACTTATTTTTACTCCCTCCTTTTCTACCAATTCTTTATATTTTTCAAATTCTCCCTCACATATTTTGAAAGATGTAAAGAATTGGTAAAAAAAGAGGGAGTACTTATTTTTTCTTATTCATGTTGTTTAGATAGCTAAACTTTACTTATTTTAACTTATTTTCCTTATTTTCTTGAACTTTACTTATTTTTGCATATTTTTCTGAACTTTACTTATTTTCTCTGAATTTTTCTTATTTCTTTTGAACTTTTCTTATTTTTTCTGAAAATAAGTAGAAATAAGTTGAGGAGAACATGCCCTTAAGAAGGAGAAACCAAAAATACAAATAGATTATGGGCTTATCTTGGAAAACCCCATTTCTAATTATTCTTTCTGATATATTCAATTCCCCACGTTTACCTTTTGACACTATTTAAAACTGAACTTTTACTATCAATAATTCAAGATATATAATCTAAAAATTAATGGAATTATACTAAATAAAAGTATTGTAAATACAAACCTAACAACTGTACTCCCTCGATATAGATTTATTTGTCATTTTTCGTTTTTCGAAACAAGCCTTTGACCTTCAATTATCCCTTAAAATATAAGGTCAAAAATTAAACAAATTTGATATTATGAAAGTACTTTTAAATACGAATCTAAAGATATACTTCCTCTAGTCATGATTAAACTTCATAGAGAAAGTGGGCACAAAAACTAAGAAAAGTTATAAACAATAATAAAAAAACTTTAAAAGTAAGAAAGATAATATAATAAAATAACACCAAGTGGGTTATTAGGAGTATTAAGGGGGTTTGGGAAGGGTTGCAAAACTGATTTGTGGGGCGACTGACAGGGATGGGAAGAGAGAGGATGGGTTGGGTTGTGGAAAAAATAGGAAATAACATAAGAAGGGTGAAGTCGAAAGTTTTGTAAAAAATATTTTTATTTGTGCTGCGTTTAACCAAGATTGTGCTACATTTTAAACAAAAAATATTATCTAACAAGTATGGAGTAACACCCAGCAAAACGATTAAACGACTAGCTAGTAGCCTGGTAGGTGACAAGTGCCCAATCAATCACCCGAATAATTGTGCATCTTACCTTTAGTTTGGGCTTTTTGCCACCGCACCATTAAGCAAAGCTTCAGAATAACTCAACAAAGCAGCAAAGCAATGTCTTGGATCTCTCATCTAAACTGTACATCTCATTCCCAAACCAACGGTCCTCTTCATCATTTCTCTCTAAAGCAGGTGGGGAACTCTAATACGGAGTAATAATTAAAGCATGTGTATGAAAAAACACCACAATGTCCTATCTATTCCATATTCATTTGATGGAGTTGTGATGTAGTTGGTTATACTTTCGTTATCCATATTTCCATCAAGCTCAAAAGATGAAGTATATATCAATTTTCCTCATAGCCTCACAGGATTCGCTAATAAACTTGGCGAACCAGCAGTGTCCCTCGATTGGAATCATTTTGGCTGATTCTCTCGGCCAACTAAAACTATTTTGGGTTAGATTTTGATGGGGGCCTGAGGGGGATGCTTAAGGATTACTCAGTAAGTACGTGTAACTTATGAGATAAATAGAGCTCGTAGATGAAGACTGGATAAAATACCTTTGGACATGTTTATAGATACTTCCTAACATCACTTTATACAGTGTACGACATTCTCTGTCTTCGTACTTTACTTTATATAGTACTCCGTAGCTTCATAACACTTCACTGTTATATAACATAATATAAAATCGTAAAGGCAATAATATACTCGAGCTTTGGAGCTGGAATTCGGATTGAAACCTAGGTTCAAATTATCAGCAACTTACCGTACCTTTGAGTATAGTAATGTATTTGTATCCGATCTTCGTTATGCCTAAGATGTTTGAAGATAGGTATCACAGAAAATCTGATGTACATATGGTTAAATTAATCGATCTTTAACTACTTTACACGTACTATATACACAGCAGGAAGATCAATGTAAAGCATAACTTCTTAAACTTTAGACATGCTTGCTGTAAGCCTGTAACAGCTGAAACTTCCCAGCTAGTAGCTACTTCCAAACATTTACATTATTTACGTATATACAAAACAATTAGAGCATTTAGATTCTTCAATAAAAGATAATAGCAAGTTAAAAATGTGAAGTGTACGATTGTACGTGTTTGGGTATCCTACTATTACATAGGATGAAGTGAGGATTACAAACATGATTTTTTTTTTTTTTTTTGATAAATGAATTAGAAACATGATAGGAAAGGCAAAAGTTTGCCTAAGATGACATTAAACCGGTTCAAACTCGTTATACCCACAACTTATTCAATCCCCGGTCGAGATTGTCTAGTACCAACTTAATCTGGTTTTGCAACTGGTCTAGGCCAAGGTTGAGGCAGTGAGACCCAAACCTATCTCGAAACCTTAGCTACTCGTATATGCTTGTGATCAGCAGTATAAACAAGGAAAAATTAACATTAATAATCCGAATTTTGGGCAGTCTTCCCTTGATAATCTCAACTTTGGATAATCCCGACCAGTATCATCAGTACTTTGGGTCATTTTTCATAAGAATAGTCCCTTTGATTACGAATCTAAACTCCAAACCAAAATTTGACCTGAACCTCTCTTTCTTCCCCCACCCTCCTCTTATCACCCTCTTCCTCCTTTCACCACCTCCATGTCTCCCCTCCACCCGCCACCCCGACCCCCACCTAAACAAATCAAGTATAGATTAATTAATAAAAAGTTAAGAAAACCAATGATACTCTAATAGACTTGGTTTGGAATATTTCACGAGAAATTGTGTAGATATTTGTTCAGGAGTATGAATTCGCCTTAGCAAACCACACCATGGAGGAAGCAGAGGAATGGAGAAAAGCAGCTGAAATTTGTGTTTATGACATGCAAATAAGGCATGACTGATCATTTTATCGATTTTCGTGTAATGGCTCATGATGTTTGTAAATTGTTGATGTATCTATAACGAGTATGTTTTTCTTCCTGCATGTACTTCATGTCATGAATCCTGCTTTGCGACAATTACAAGTCTGTCTTCCCTTAAGACTAGAATGAGTGCATGTAGACATTATGTCAGTAGTTATAAGGAGGTACTAATCTTCTTGGACAATGTGGCAACATTGTCTCATTGTTGTCCATATAGTAAATTGCGGCAAGGTGACTCGATTGTGAAATAGCGACAATTACGAGTCCGCCACTTCTTTAGATTAGAATGAGTTCAACTAGAGATTATATATGTTAATAGTTATAGGGAGGTTCTAATCATGTGAGACAATAAGAGACATTGTCTCATTGCTGCTAAATTGTTATAAGGAGACCCAATTGCGAAACATTACATAGAGTTACATAGTGCATATGATTGATCAGCTTGTCTATTGTGGTGCTGAAAGTAGGGGGTGAGGGTGATGAAGAGGAGGGTGGGGGAGAATAAATGACTAGATAGAGGTTCGGGCCAAATTTTAGTTTGCAGTTTACGTTAGGATTCAAAGAAACTATTCTTGTAAAAAAGGATCCCAAGTACGGGTTATACTTGGATTAACCAAATTTGGGATTATATGACCTAGGTACCTGCCTAGGGTTCCCTCTCACAAACAAAAGGCCAACTGCCTCCCAAGTCCCAACTATCTCCAATACTCACTAAAATTCAGTCAAAGTTCTCCTCCTGGAAATCCAAATTTTTTTCTAAGGCTGGCAGGGAAATCCTAGTTAGATCATCACTTGCCACTATACATGGTATTCTATGCAGTGTCTTGGCCTCCCTAAGAAGCTAATTCATGACATTGACTGACAAGAGAAAGCTACACCTCATTGGTTGGATGAATATGTATGGACCTAAGAACCATGGGGTTTGAACTTCAAAAATAGTGAGCTAATGAACAAGACCCTAATGGTGAAACTTTGTTGAAAAATGAATTCTGCCAAAAAATCTAGCCAATGAAGTTATAGCCAGCAAATATGCATTAGAAGACCTTACCCCACTAGTTTTAAGAAAGGTTCACATCTTTGACAAAATAAGGGGAAGGGTTGGACCGTTTTTGAGAAGCTTAGTTGTTGGGATCTAGGGAAGGGGGATAAAATACTTTTTTGGCTCGATAATTGGTCACCCTTGGGAATTTTGAGGAACCTGATTTATGGACCTCTACCTCAAGGACATGAGGAGAAATTGGTAGAGTCATTTATATCTAATTAGAGTTAGGACATTAGAGATACTCCTCTAACTAACTACCTATTAAGCACCATTAAATCCATTCCATTACTAGACATACAAGACGATAAAATTAGGTGCGAAGGAGCTTTAGATGTTGAGTTTGACACTAGTTTGGTGTATAAGGAAATTTGGATGGAAGGGAATTCTAACCTCCAAAAGTCTAATGTCTGAAAAATTGTCTCGAATGCCCCCTGCCCTGCCAAACTGAAAATTGTCTCCAAAAGTCTAATGTCTGAAATTTAATGGGATAGGTTGCCAACTAGAACCCTCTTAAAGCAAAGGCACATATCCACAGAAAATGGGTGCCCCTTTGTCAGAATCAAGTAGCTAGAGACCATTACCCATGTACTTAGAGAGTGTCTTACGAAGAGACATTTTTGAGGGGAGTTACAGTTGCCTGAGAACCTTCTTTGAACAAAATTTGGTAGAGTGGCTCCAAGATCATATTGATCACAACAAAATAGACGATGGCCGGTTTTGAAAAATGACCCACCTTGTTTTGCTTTTACTTATGAAACATTTGGATAAGAAGAAATTGTTGGATTTTTGAAAAAACTATCATGTCTAACAGATTAGCAGAGGATTTCTAGCTGCTTCTAATCCAAAACTCTGCAATCTGACCACCACCATGCCAAACCTGCCCATAGCATGCGTATTTTTTGTCGATGCTTCTTTTGTAAACAGGACTTCCCCCGTAGGGATTGCCTTGTTTTGTTGTGGTCTACCTAGGAGAGGTAAATGGCTATGGGCCAGGAGCAAGACTATAGCATGCAAGACAAGCTTAGAACCAGAAGGTTGGGCCATATAGGAAGGACTAGCCTGGATGACAAAGCAGCGACAACATCACACATTACTACTCTTTGATTCAAAGCAAACCGTCAACTGTATCACAAGCATCAAGCCCCATTTTCCATTAAATGTGTTTATGGAGTGCAGGGACCGAGCAAGGGAAGTGGGATTTGCAGCAATACAACATATTAGTAGGAGGAGAACTGAAGTCGCTGATATTTTGGCCAAGGAAGCAAGAAAAACACGCCTGTGGGGCACTGATTTTGTTCCTTTACAACACCCCCCTCAATGTGTTAAGCACATGTTGGTTTCAGACGACTGTTTATGTAATATAAGTGATGTAGTAAATCATCATGATTGTGGTACTGTAACTTGATTAGTAATAGTTAAGGCCTTGTGCCACCCCTTTTGTGCCAAAAAAAAAAAAAAAAGTGAAAGACCGCCC
This sequence comes from Corrigiola litoralis, assembly GCA_901111285.1. NCBI lineage: Eukaryota > Viridiplantae > Streptophyta > Magnoliopsida > Caryophyllales > Caryophyllaceae > Corrigiola > Corrigiola litoralis. The sequence goes on along the minus strand of CAAKMY010091453.1, from coordinate 11,745 downwards.
AAAATTCAGATCACTGGCGTCAAATTTTTCCTAAAAATAATTATGCTTGGATCTCAATTATCAAATGAAGTTTGCGCTTTTAACCTATCTTTTACAACACCAATCATTTTCTGAAAATAAGTACGAGTATTAGTCATATAGTCATATTCAATAAAGTAACTACACTAAAGTGGTTTTATTTTACTAGTTTTACTAGTATATGAAATAAGAAACTTCTTCCACCCACCTTCCCCACAGTAAGGCACTCAACTTCTTCTTTTTTCTTAGTTTACATTTGCCACTCCACCTTTTCCCTCCTATATAAACCCTCACCCTCACTACTCCTCCTTCCCATGCCAAAACAACTTCTCATTGCTTTCCTTCTCATACAAACATTACCTCTCTTCCTCAAGAAATTAAAGCAAACAAAACAAAACAATCTCTCAAATACCCTGATAAGAAACTCAAGAAATACATAAAAAAAAATGGAGCAAAATATGCCAGGGATAACTAAGAAGATATGGAACATAATGAGGGTGGCTTACTTTATGCTAAAGAAAGGCCTATGCAAAAGAAAGATACTCATGGACCTCAACATGATGATGAAGCGAGGAAAGATTGCAGGAAAAGCCCTACACAACTTGAAGTTCCACCTCCACCATCACAACCAAGACCACCATGCCTACACATCCCAAGTAGGCTTAACTAACCCATCCAACCTACAACATCTCGCCATGGACGCTCCCCGGGAGTACGAGTTCAGCTGTAGCAACACTCCCTTGTACCGCCACTACTTCACCAACAAGAAAAAGACCCACCAACACCAAAATTTCATGCCCTCCCCTTTAGAAGACATAAACAATATTGAGGCTGTTAACGAAATGTTTGACATGATGATGTTGTCATGTAACAATAGCCTTGCACCGTCGCCGGCGCTAGGCTTTGGAAGGAGCCCTGCAGTCCAGCAGCTCAGGATAACCGACTCGCCATTCCCTTTGCAGAATACAGAAGATAATAAGCATGTGGATGAAGCTGCCGATGATTTTATTAAGAAGTTTTACTCTCAGCTCAAGCAGCAAAAGAACTACTAAGCAAAAGATCGTCAGGCGTCTCAAGCGTATTTTTTTCTATAGAGTGCTACTCATTTGTTTCACAGCCAGCGTATTTGGTCTTGAACAGCCTAGTTCCTACAATCCTACCTCTCAAGTGTATCTCCAAATAGTGGTGGGCACCTTAGCTTTGAATATAGTGTCCAGATCGCCCAATAAAAAGGGAAATTTGTGGTACAGATTAATTTTAGTTGTCCAGATCGAAGGCTTGCTGATGAGAACTAAAGTTTTGGTACTAGTAGTAGTAGTAGAAGAAGTAGTAGTATAATTGCGTAGTAGGGTTTGTTTGTTTGCTTTTCTTTTTCTTTCTTCCTTTTCTAGAGTTGGAAGAACCGAAGAAGTGCATCAAAAAAGAAATAAGAAATCGTATTGTTTGTTTATACGGCATGATGATATTGTTTATTAGTAATAAAGAAAATGTTAATGTACATGTGCACTATTTTCCTTAGCTCATAAGGTTTGACAATATTTTTATCTTTATCGATTTTTCTATGTAACAACGAGTTGTACTGATATATAGTTCCGATGTTGTCTAATTGGCTGCTGAAGGATATTCAGCCTCTGGGATCTTTATTCCAACTCGATCTGCAATGCAATCAAGGTCGATAGGGTATCCGTATAAAGTGCTGGGAGCGATGCTTTGGCAGTAGCTTGTCGAAGGGGGTTTGTTCCTCTCATATGTTTCTAGTCCTTTTCTGTATTTTGATTTCCTGTTTATTGTGAAAAGATAAGTAACGAGCTATTTTGGTTGCCAGTTGGTTCTTGGTACTGTACTTTATTCAGCTCTTCTTTCTTTGCTTAGTTTTGGGTACCAAAAGTATATACGTATTTATAATTGTAATAAACAAATTAAAGTATGTGCTAAAGCCACAATCCGATAAATATGTGCCAAAGCAAATACAAAGTCATCAGTCATGAACACATTAAAGAAGCTAACTCATCTATAAGTTTATAGTTGCTCTCCAAAATGAGGATCACCACTTTTTTTTATCATATTCTTTTATCACATACCCAAGTTTCACCCTCTTTTTATTGACACCCCTCTCATGAACATTGTCCTTCGATATATTCTCTGACCTATTTTTTGATGAGATGCCCCATATTCTTCATATGTGATTTTTATTATTTTGTTGTTCCATTATCTTCATGTAACACTTCTAGATTTTTCATATTTTAAAAACTATTTTCTAGAAATTATAAAAGATAAAATAGATAACTTTAGGGTATTACAAAATAGTATTGAAGCAGTTGTGGTTATAGTTACGTTTGACGCATGGATCCCTTTATCCAAGCTTTATAAGATGAACTGACAATAAATTGGAATAGCTAAAGGTAATTCGTTATGGAAAGATCACTTAAAAGAGTAGGAGAATTAATATTAAAATTTGATAAATCGCGCTGCGAGTTAAGAAAGTTGAGTATGAGGGAAATGTGCATAGGACCTTGTCCTATTTGAGATGTTATTAATATGATTTTGTTCCAAATGAGTTTGATATTTCACGAATTTGATTACAATTGATTATACACCCCGATTTTATAGAGGTATATGTCCTACATATGTGTAATTATATTATTTCTTTGCCTTGTAATGTGAACAAGCTAGATTTTGTGTATAGTGCATATGAGTGAAACTTATTCAACAAATGGTAAGTCTTTATTTTCTAAACGCTTCCATAAATTTAAAAGTACTATCGAATGGTTAATCGATTAAATCAAGAGTGCGTTTTGAGTTAGTAAATCTAGGCGTAGTTGATTTGTAAGAATTTGTGTAGAATCTAGTTGACTGGAGACTTATATGTGACTTGCTTAAATTGGGGAAGACTCTTTTGATGTGTGATAGCTAGTTCGCATGGTCTTGCGTGTCAAGTATGCTAAACTTTGTGTCATATACTCATATGCGATATGGTCGGACTAATACATATGGATGTATATATAAATTTTATGTTTTTGCTATGGATAAAAACTAAATAGTTGGATATGTGAAGTAATGTTGTGAAATTTGAAGTAATGTTGAGATAAAAACTAAATAGGAAGGTTGTTATATGATTTTTTGAATTTTGGTGGATTTGCCTATGGTTGATTAGATACTTAATTGATTTGTGGGGGATATGTGCGAAGTTTGATCCATTAGTTGCATGGTCACAAACTTCGACCTTAGTGGTTACATTATGTGTTTTAATAGATATCTAATGGAAAATACCTAAGCTCGTATTAAAAGAACTTCTTACTCAAATAGTATATAAGTGACTATGTTCCTTCTACAATCTACATAACACCCATGGTCGTTTCAGTCATTGTAAAGTACAAAACTAAAGGCTTACCCACTTTGGCTGAGGACAACATTGGTGGGTTCACTTAATACTCCTTAAACTTGTCAAATGCCTCTTGACACTCGTCGTCCTTTTTAATCTTCTTTGTACCTTTTTTCAACTTCTTGAAGATTAATTCACATATCATTGTGAGCCGACCTATGTACCTGTTAATGTATTGCAACCTTCCAAAAAATCATTAATCTTTTCAATCTTTGGGATGAGCCTATCAAAAAATTGGCATTGATCTTAGATGGATCGCCCTCAATTTTTGTGTACCAGGCTAGTTAACGAGTACAAAATTCAAAACAATTTAATGTTAATATGCACACAGTGGCGGATGTATGCTTTGGCATGCGGTGTCCGCGGACACCGGAAAGCAAAATTTTTTGTGGGGGTTTAATGCAATTTTAATGCTAAAAATATCAGAACATTATATATTTTATATAGAAATGCTATTAAAATATGTAAACAGGACACCGGAAAGATAAAGGGGACACCGTAAAGATAATTTTCTGGATCCGCCACTGTATGCACACATTGTTTACTGTATCACGCACTCATCAACAAATTTTGCTGCTCGTATATCTGTCATATATACTACAATGTCTATTAGTCAGAGTACAAACTTTGTCACATTGAACTTAATATAGATGCGCTTGCTATCGAAAGTCTGCTGGAAGATTTTGAGACTCTTGACAATTATGTGGTTAACGACATTTGCATCTCTATTATTTTCTCGGGTATACACCTCAAGGTGCTTTATACGCATTCTAGGAAGGACGTCAATACTGTAGCTCTCCAACTAACTCATTTCGCCTTTAGTAAAATGGGACGTCAATATATTTTGGATAAACAAACTCAAATAAGAAATTCTTATGATCAAATGGGACGAACTTTTAAAATTTGTAATGAGTTTTTTTATATATATAATCTATAGACTCACCTCTAGACCTCATAACCTCACACCTTCTAATGATTTGATCGGCTTACCCAAATTTGTCCAATTAACTACATCAAGCCTTCTTAAATCTATGTGTAGTGGAGCACTGGAGTTTCCCCCTTTCTAACAATGCGTACAATATTCATACTTACTAGTACAAGCAACATCAACATAAGATTCTAGATGATCGTTGTTGTACTTTGAACGAATTCTAGATGACAACGCAAAATATATTTGTTTAAAACACAATGGGTTTACTTTTTGAAGCTGTGGGGGGAAAGATCTTGTTTACTTGTGAGATACTGGGATGTGGATACCTTTTTGTCGATATGATATTTCTTGTGGGAAAAACCCACTTAAGAAAAAAGTGCATGGACCAGCCACTTGATAAAGAAGCTATGAAGGTGAATTTGAAATGGTTAGTGGCTTAGTGCTTTACAAGTTTACATGTAAAATAAAAACTGAACCGCACCATTCCGGGGAACATCTTCCCTGTTTGAACCAGAGTTTGGCTTGATGTCTTCCAAAGTTGTAATAGTACTGATAGTTACAGCTTCATGCTACTGATTCTGTTTCTCCGTAGGTTATAATATTTTGAGATATTTTACGGTACATCAAAATTAAAATTATATCTCTTTAAAATAATAAAATACTAGGTAAAAAGTCCTTATAAATAAAAAATAAATTGTCATTTTACACATTTTATACATATGGTATTTTTCATCGACAAAAATTTGTTTCTTAATCATATCCAATTCGTTGTTTTCTTCTGCAGAACGAGCTAAAACGTGTTTTGGAAAACATTGAAATTTTAAATGGAAAAGACATCCATCTAATTCGATTTATTTTATATTTGTTTTTGTTTCACATGTCATTTACGATGTGAGGATATGTTTGGAGGATTTCTTCTAGGCTATGTTTTTGTGACTTATTTTACTTATGTACTTCCAATGTAAATTAAACAAAAACATACTTCTATATTACTTGAAAACATATACTGACGGATGAGAAGCAAATTACTTTAGACAATGAGACAAATAAGTTAAGTATTAAAAGTGTACCATTGGTTTCTCGTTTTCCTTTTGCCCTATTTTAACTTCGGCCGCATGCTTGAAGAAGTTGTATTCAACCTTGACAGGACTTTTTGCCACATTTCCCTATTCTTTTCGCCAACTCAAAGACCTTTTGGCTATTTTTGACCAACCCTTAAGTATCAATTCTTGGTTACTAAGGCATTCGAGTACAGTTGTATAGCAAGACTTAACTAGTTTTGTATATAAACAACATGGTCAATTAGATGCATTCGTGCCCAGAGACTTTCCTTTTCTGGTAGGTAAAGTGTTAACATAAAGCCATTTTGTACGACTGATAATGGTACATTTCGGCCCAATTCTTTTCAAGTAACAATTTACTAAACTTAAATTGAGGTACATAGAATGGAAATGAATTGAATTAAACTAAACTGTATGGAATTGAATAAAGCTGAATTGAATGCAATTGAATGAAGCTAAACTGATTTAAACTAAATTGAATTGAATCGAACTGAATGAAGTAGAACTAAACTAAACTAAACTAAACTAAACTAAACTAAACTAAATTTAACTTAATCTAAGAGAAATTTATATTACTATCATTATGTTTCTTTTTGTTATTTTTATAACTATTATCTATTGTTGTTGTTGTTGTTGTTTTTATATTAATAGTAAAAATAGATATTATATTATATAAACTAATTGAACTATACCTAAACTAAACTAGTGAACTAAACTTAACTAAAGTATTAAGATGAACTTATCTAAGCTACGGAATTGAGCTATACTAAACTATTGAACCTAACTTTTACTTAATAAAAATAGCAATAACAATAAATTAACTATTATATTATCAAATTAATTTAACTAGACTGATGAATTAAACTAAACTAGTAAACTAAACTACACAAAACTAGTGAACTTAAGTAAACTTCTTAATTGAATTGAACAGAACTAATGAACTACAATGTTTAACCAAACTGAGCTAAATTAGTGAGTAGAATTGAGATAATGAGTTGAACTGAGCTGAACTAGTGAGATAAACTGAATTACACTAGTGAATTAAACAAAACTGAATTCGTAAGCTGAATGGAAATAAAGTAAACTATTAAATTCAACTGAACTTGTGAGTTGACTGAACTGCGCTAGTGATGTGACACCCCATAAGGATTGGTGTCTCACATCGCTAGATGATGTGTGGATTTAATGGTTTATAAGAGGTCGTACCCACTACCATATCAACAAGGCCTTCCCTTTTTGGGCTTAATGAAGGGCAAATAGGCTCTAAAGGGGCAGTTCATATATAAATGGATTGTATTGATACTGGTGGTGGGTCAAGTTATTACAAGTGGGATGAAGAAAAAACTAAACTAATTCATAGAGTTTACCTAAACTAAATTAAACTATTGAAATGAACTTATTTAGTGAGTTAACCTAGACTAACTAGTGAGCTGAACTGGGCTACAAATTAAGTTGACCTACAGTGAATTAATTGAGTTGAAATAAATTGAACTAAACTAAATCTAAACAATTGGACTAGCAATGTGCAAGAACTAGATTATGAACTAGATTTCACGAATCCATGACCTTTTTTAAACATAATTAATCTATGCTCTTTCATAAACCATTTAATAAAATTCTACCTATAGATAAGATGAAACTGAATTAATAATATACGGGCCCTTTAAACAAATATTAATTAAGAATAAATTCTTCAAATAAAGAAAAACTGATGAAAATAAAGTACGCCACCCCCTACATACATCCCTTCGCCACACCCAAAATCCTTTCCCCGCCCCCCTATAGCAATTCCCCGCCTCGATCGAGATCCCTTCCATCCCCATGTACACCCTTTCCCCGACTGAAAAACCTCATCCCAACCTTTAAATCCCCTTTTCTATCATGGATCTAACCAATAAACAAAAATGAGATGACACTGGCCTCAACCTCAGCCCGCCACATGAGACACCCATTCCAAGGTAATATAACCTTGTTGAATGCGCGTAGATAAGACAACGTTCAAAATTCTCATACCACTCATTACTGCCGTCAATAATAGTGGCACCTGTCTCTTTGACTTTGAAAGTGGTGCAGTTAAGGACGGAGATGGGGAAGCCCTTTTCGGCTGCTAAGCTTGCTATCGATCTGGGTTGGGCTTGTAATTGCTACCATTTTGAACCAAGCAAAGAGAAGAGGGGAATTAGCGTTTAAAGGGGGTTTTGTTAGGAGAAAGAAAAATGGTGATGATATAGAAATAGGAAAGATGGACGGAATCATAGGACACTGACCCCTAATAAGATTGGTGTGTTTGGGGGTGGCGAAGGGGTTAGGGGGATGGAGCTTTCGAGGGTTAGGAAAGAGATTTCGTGGGCGGATAGGAGGTCTTATGGGTGGGAGAAGGAATTTCGGATGGGATAGGGGATTTCGAGGGTGAGGAAGGGTTGGGGAAGGGGTTTAGGAGAATGGGGGCAGAGGTGGGTGGGTAAGTGGGTTGGAGAAGGTGTGGGAAAAGGGTGGGTAGTAAATGAGAGTAAGGGAAAAGGAGTCGAGAGGTTTGGACATTTTTAATTATTATTAATTAATACTAGTTAGAGAAAATTTTAATAAATAAAATCATGAAATTAATTTTAGACCGGAGATTCCCCCTCTAGTAAGTGTCATACCATGTTTCAAAGTGTCAAAGGTTGTGCCATTTTCATTAAATTCCTAAGGTCGTAAATTTTGTTTGATCGCCCCCAAAGGTAATGTTATTTTCATCAACTTTTCCCTTAAAATAAAATGTCTTTTTATAACTTATAGGGAAGTCTTTGTGATAAATTGAATTTAAGTGGTCGATTTATTAGTATTGTAAAATTGATTACTTTGAGAAAAAAATATATAATATTAAAAGGGATTTTTTGTCAGACACTACCTTTATTATAGGTCAGTTTGCGAAAAACTACCTTTAAACTCGTTTATGGTGAGACACTACCTTTAAAGCAATTTTTTTTTGTAGAGCACTACCATTTGACGATTTCAGTTAGATTAGTTAGTTTTTCCGTCCATCCGTGCAATACACGGTGGGAAGCTGATACACACAAACAATTTTTTTTGATTTCCCTCCATCTTTATCCCCCTTTCCCTTTTTAACATCAAAGTAACCTTTACTATCCCTACACACCTTTCCTATGCTTCTCTATTGGACCATTGTTGTGCATCATCAGTCATCACTTCACTTCAATTCAATTCTTCATCTTCTTTTTCTATTTCTATTGAACATTCAAAGATTCCCCATTGTCTAGACAGAGTGAAAACATCAAAAGGATAATAATTTGGGTCAATAAAATTGACCCTCTTTAGTGTTCTTATGCACTTTATTTTTGCATCCTTTAGTTGTAAATTCAATGTATTTATTCCCTTGTCTAAATCCCTAATTAAAAATTACATATTATGTAAGAAACTCTAATTTAGAAATCGGTGCTTGTAATAAAACCTAATTAAAAATTTCTACTTGATTTAAATGGTTAATTAGTAAAAAATTGTTACTTTTTGTGAAATAAAATTAATAATTAGACGGTGGATGCATCTAATAAATTCATTGCTAATCAGATGTTTATATATCAATATAAAAGTAGTTGAAGGCAACATTGTTTAATCAGTTCATGTACATTGCTTATAATTCATTAATGTCATTGTATATGTTGCAGCGGATAATAATGGATACAGACTTGAGGATCTTTCATGGGAGTATAATTTTAAGATTATATAAAAAGACAAAGTATATGATGGTGGGATATTGCAATCATGTCCAGACTTAAGGAATGTGAGTTACTCTAGTTTGAGTACTATATATTAAGGATTACTTGTAGTACAATGAGAAGGTTGGGATAATTTATTTTAGGTTTAAGCTTGTTTATTAAGAGGAAGGAGTTTAAGGAAGACAATAGTAACATATATTTGATCAATTGATGACTTCTAAGGACAAACAACTTGTTCCACTTAGTTTGGCATTAAGGAAAATGGTGGGAAAGTCGAAGAGGCTTGAAGGAAAAAGGGAGGGAAATAAAAGGATCAATATGTTAGCAACATGGAGTGAAGTGAAGGAAAAAAAGGGGTTAGTTGAAGTGGATTTGGAGGGCAAATATGTTAAGAGGGAAAAGGCTTGCATAGATGGAGGGAAAACCAAAAAAAAGATAGTTGTTGTGTTATAGCTTTCCCCGTGCAGTGCACGCATGGAGGAAAAGGTTTTTTCTTTTGTTTTTGGTATAAGGATGGACGGAAAAGCTAACTAATGTAACTGAAACCGTCAAATCGTAGTGTTTTACAAAAAAAAATTGCTTTAAAGGTAGTGTCTCACCATAAACGAGTTTAAAGGTAATTTCCCCAAACTGGCCTAAAATAAAGGTAGTGTCTAACAAAAAATCCTATTAAAAGGGTTAAGCTTTAAATTATTAATTGTTTCATACAATAATTTTGTAGTACTTCTACAATAATAAACAAATCTGTTTATTATTGTAATCGAATCATAATTATGATATGCAGATGTTAAAACAATATTAAGAACACGCTCATGGTTTCGTTACCCACAAGAAAGATACCATTGTTTTACCTTTTCCCGGGGGGGGGGGGTGTTAAGGAAATGCTAGTATTCTTTTCATTTAGTTATTAAAATTGATTTAATGGGCAATTTACTGTTTGGAGATAAGCAGAATTTCTTGAACGCGCTTTTCAGTTTGCATGTTACTTATAGACTACTTTAATATAGTAGTATTTTGCCAAAGTTATGACTTCTTCATGAATACCATTTCTTTTCAATTATTGACGCAAAAGAAACCTAAACCACTGAGGACTGATCACTATAATATTGATTCCACTGGTCACTTAAACAAGGTACCATAATGGAGTTTTGGACTTGTGATGATAGTTGCTTTCAAAAACAACAAGCTTTAGAGGCTGCTACTAGCTACGAAGTGGGAGCTAAAGTTAAACCAAAACTAAAGCGACTTTACTAAAAGTATGGTCGCTTTCGTAAATAAACTAATAAAACATGAAAGAAATGGCCTAAATAGAGAAGCACGTACTTAAGAACGAACACGTAAAATAAATGACTCCGACTATAGTTAGGCGTCCCTAGCTAAAACCAATGCAAAAGCAAAGGCCAATTTAATGAGATTTTCCTTAATTTTGACGTTATTCATATATCTATTAATATCAACTAGTTTAACAACCCGTGCCATAATGGCACGGTTTTGTAAATGATGTTATAATTCGACAAAAATATATTATTTCTTTTAGATGTTAAATGTAAATGTTGATACCTTCAAACATACATATAATATAATTGTAAAGTCAATACAATATTCGTTGGAAAATAATATTTACAATCATACATAATATCATTTAAAAGAAAATCTATTGTCATTAATACAACAAACCCGCAAAGTTAAAAATTATAATTATGGATTCATGGGAAAAATCTTAGTATTCATCTAAGCGAAAAATAATGTTGTAAAACAGGTAAAAAACAAAAAAGGTGGGATCACCCGTGATTTTTTGTTATGTTTTAATAAATAAAGTTTGCAAACTGTCAGAGTAAAAAAAAGTTGTTGATTGATTAGAAAACCTGAGTAGATTATTCAATCGAAAAACTTTATTTGAGAAATGAAGGAAAAAGAAAAGACTACCACCTGCGAATTATTTTTTTGTTTTGATTTTTAATACATAATAGCTAAAATGGATGAATATTTTATGAAAGTAAGCTTTTGAGTTTTAACTAATAGAATAATCTAAAATATCGTACGGCAAAAAGAAATTATATGGAAGATTGATGATAACTTAATTATATTATGTAACTTAGACAAATATTATGTTGGAGAAGAGAAAGAACTCGTGGATAATAAAATTTTGTTGTATGATTAATTGATATCGATCTAAAGTACTTCTCTATCCGTGAATTTGTTTAATCGTTTAGTCAGAATCTTATAAAAAAAATTTGTCACACATCATCGGTATCTCCATAAAATAGAAAAAAAAAAATTGTAAAAACTTCTTATAATGATGAAATATGGTAGACTTGAATATTATGAAAATACTTTATGGGTCTTTAAAATCCTTAATAATAGAAAGAGAGGTAATTATATGGAGTAATTAAATTCATTAAAACCACAAAAATGGCTAAACATGATGTGACATATCACCTGACATAATATATTAAAGGTAATTAGGAAAGTTTGTTTAATAATCTTTGATAAAATAGGATATTTTATTCCATAATCTGTTATGTAATACAGTATATGACATATATAACATGATATATTTTTTTGATATTATTGTGTGATAGTTATTAAGGAAGTTTGAGAAACAAAGTTGGAAATTTAAATAAAAATTCTAACAAA
>CAAKMY010091354.1:0-12741 GCA_901111285.1 Corrigiola litoralis | reverse complement strand
GAAAGGGATAATAAGGGGAGGGGGGCGAGGCTGGTCGGGAAGGGTGGGGAACGGGTTATGTTGGGGAGGGGGCTAGGTGGTATGTTGGGCATTTGTTTGGAAGGGGTAGAGGGCGTACAGGGGGGGTGGGGAAAGGTAGAATAAAGGGGAGGGGGAGCGATGTCATATGACACAAGGGGTATGGGGATGACGAGGGCGTGGAGGCGGCACTAGGGGAGAGGGAATACCAACGCATAGAGGAGGGTGTGGGCGGATTTTGATGGCGAGGAGGGAGGTGGGAGTGATGGTGAGGCTTGTCGGAGTGTGGGTGGCTTATAGAAAAGCTGGGAAAAGTGGTGATAGTGGGGAGAAGAAAAGTAGTGATTGTGGGTGGTTCGTTAAAAAAAGTTAGGTTTGGAAGGGAGGCTCGTGAAAACGGGTGCAACAGAAAAAGCACGAATGAAACTTAGGATTAATGGAGAATAAACGAAAGTTAGGATTAATAAAAAATAAACCGCCAAACTTGGGATTATTCCAATTAGTTTTTTCTTTTTTTATTTTTTGTGATTTTTATGGATTTTTTTATTTTTCTCGAATTTTCTGGAATATTTCTTTTTTGTTTCACGTCATCATTTTAACACAAAAGTTAACGCTGTTTATGCGTTGGGCACTAAATATGGATTATATTGAAAAGTTGGGGCACCAAACTTGAATTAGCCCAAAACACAGGACATCAAACATAAAAAAATCCTAAGAAATAAGATCACTTATCCCTGTAATATATTCTAAATTTCAAGAACACTGACGAAGTTGAGAAGCGGTTCGAGAAGTTGGGTGTTGATGATTGTTGCTCAACTCGTGCTCTGGTGGCCTTTGGATCCGTTTTAGAACAATAGTGTAAACTTGGACTATTTATATTAAAAATACAGGTGGGATTATTAGTTGATAATAGAGTAAACTTGGATTATTTTCGTTAAACTCACATTTTTTTCCACAAATTTTTGGAACACGTTTGTTTTTTTGTTTTTTTTTTTTTTTGTCAGAAATGTGCACACAAATTCGCTGCTGAGAATCGAACCCCCAACCTCATAATTGGTAAAAGAGCTTTAACCACTTGAGCTAGTTCTTTTCTTATATAATACATCATGCTTCGGGTTAAACATATGTAAATGAATATAAACTATATATTATTTTGTTTTCATAAAAAACTATGAAAAGTTCTGAAAGTATAAAAAATTCAAAAAGTTCAAAAAGCTAAGAAAGATTCCGAAAAAGTTAGAGAAGTGGAGCACTAAAAATAACACATACATAAAGTTTAGAAAAAGTTTCAGAAAAATATAATCATAAAAAAAAAAAAGACCAAAGCAAAACTACATTGAGAACATACCCTTAATTGGTTAATATGTGACTAATAATACTTGATGATTATGTTTTCTATAACATGAATCCTATGGTGAATGAATGTATACACCATATATTATGTGTATTAGAACTGAAGGACATACAAATACTACGGAGTATTTATTTACGACGAGATATCTTTCTAAACTAGTATTTGACCCGTACGATGTACGGATATGTTATTGTTGTAATTTTATAGGCTTTGTTATTTGTTTGTTACTCTTTAATTGTTTGTTGGCTTTGTTCTTATATATGGATGGTCAATGTCTTCCATTGTTTCATGTTATTTTTCCATGTTCAAAAAGGATATACATAATTTTGCATGTCAATATACCGTGGTTTATCACTGACTCCACTGTCTCGTTAGACATGATATTTGATGCTTTAATAGTATGTTAGCATATGGGGCATTATTATTACCTTTTTGTTTAGTTTCCTTTTTCTTTGTTCATTAAATGAGTTAGGTTATTGTGGGTCATACATATTGGTGACATGGCAATCCATGTGGCAGCATTCTATCATTGCAACGCCTTTTAATAGTTTTTATATAGATATTGATATAGATATAGATAGATTGTGTAGGAGCTGGCAATAGGATGGGTGGGGTCGTATCAGTTCAGGACTTCAGGTCACATTGACTTATTTATTCTTTCGGCTTTGGTCATATCGGGTCGGGTCAATTTAAAAGCGCAAAAAAAAAAAAAAAAAAAAACAGAATGAATTATAGCCACATTCCTGCTGACGTGGGATTGTCACTCCATCACACTCACTCTCAGACACAGCAAGTAGAGAAGAAACAATGGCGTTTATAGGAGCAAAGCAGCTCCCACTATCTTCTCCCAACTTCACCTCATTTCCTCACCCCAGAATTTCCCCCATTTCTGTGTTCCAAAATCTCCCCTTCAAACACCACAAATGTCACACCATTTTGAGCAAGCCAAGGTGGCCTGCTTCGAAAAGCATCCACTGTTCTGCACAGTTTGTGAATGCTGCTGAGGTGGCATATTAGAAATCAATTCAGTTGGTTAATATGGTTTGTATTGATGTGTTTGAAGTGGGTTTTGATGGGTTATGTGATTTGTGCAGGGGAATGGGAATGTGGTTGTGAAGGAGAAGAGTGTGTCTGTCATTCTTCTTGCTGGTGGCAGGGGCAAGAGAATGGGTGTATGTTTCTCTCTCTCTCCTCCTCCTTTTTCGCGTAATTGGTGATTCTTTAATAGCCGCAAGAATTTTGTAGTCATCATAAATCAGCAAATAATATGCGATGACTTTTTACATATTCAACACAAGTTATTAGAAGAGACATATAGTTCTTTGTTGGGTCAGCATGACTTCGTCTACTTTTAAAGACTTTCTGAATGTTCAATATGAATCATTGACTTTGTAAATATTCAATATGAGGCGTTGATTAGTTTGACATTTAATGAAATACTGACGGTTGTGATCGATTGGCAAGCATCCTTTTGTTTCAATGGCTACAACATTGTCGTAGAATTTGCTGCTTTTGACATTGGATATGTAGTATGATTCTTTCAAGATTGATGTTTTATCATTTAGTGTTGGGTTTTGGGGCAAAATGCTTTCGAGGCTGTAAGTTGTCGTAGCGTTGTAATTGTATATATGATGCACAGGGAGGGTTAGTTTACAAGTTGCAGGTGATTGCTGATATTGTGAAGCATAAACTTTGTCACTGAATTCGTTCGAAGTTTCTGAGTTTGGTAGAGTGAATGCTTTAACTTATCCTGATTCCTGATAGACTGTTAGGGAACACCGGAAGGGGTCGAGGGGTTCGTACTTGGCTCTCCTGGATTTTGACTATTAGATCAAGACCTGAGTCACCTGACTGATGAATCATTAGACTTTAGAGAAGGGGTGACGACTGGCTATCTCCATGATGTTGTTCGTCCTTGTGGATGACACACACGATTGAAATGAAAGTTTGTAATTGAGTGGCTGGGTTTTTCGAAGTGTATAAAATTTTACATGGAAGTATGAATTTGATAATCTTCTTTGCCTCGTTTCTTAGTCTAGGTGATAAGCTCTCATTTGCTCTCAAGTTCTCTTCATAACTGAAGTTTGGAAGTCATGGCAATGATATTGGATGAACATTTACAATTCTGATTTTATGTGGAAAATCATATCTTAGGAAGACCTTGCTATGACATGGTAACACAATCCCATCCTATGTTAGTTCTCAAAGGAAGAGCATTTCTCTATAGTTATTATCATTCTAGAACCTTCTCTTTTTCCAAAATACTAGGCCATGGCTCTTGTTTGAGTTGTATCTAAATAAAAGGTCATTAAGTCAGTTAATAGTAGTGTGGATCAATGGATCTACAGTCTCAAAATAGTGTGAAATCGACTCTCCTACCCATGGAACAGCATTTAGGAGAAGTGTTCGTGGGTGGATAGAATTTAGAAGATTAATTTTCCTGTTTAAACTTTGATTTGTTACGGCCTTTAAGATTTGGGATTGTGCAGTGGAAAGGGACTAACTTTTATTTGGAAGATAGTCTCTGTAAATTATGATTTCGTCTTAAAATAGAGGCCTTTCTTTTGGGGAAGGAAGAGCGAGGGGGGGTAGAGAGTATCAAGTTCTGACTCTTCTCATTATTACCTCAATGGGTAAGACCGCACTTATGAGCGATCCATTCTAGTGTTCACTCTAAGCCATCTGTTTCCTGAGATTTCTATTACTGCTGCTGATTAC
The DNA here is from genome assembly GCA_901111285.1 of Corrigiola litoralis. Taxonomy (NCBI): domain Eukaryota; kingdom Viridiplantae; phylum Streptophyta; class Magnoliopsida; order Caryophyllales; family Caryophyllaceae; genus Corrigiola; species Corrigiola litoralis. Next base: position 8,651 of record CAAKMY010091354.1, on the reverse strand, counting down.
GCTCTCTGAAGGCATTGTCCCTGACACTGAGCTGGATACTCATGGTCTGATTTCCTTGTATTTCTGATGTTATCATTTATACTTTGTGCATCTTCATTTTTTTACTCTTAGACTGTATGTTGCTCTTTAGTTCATTTTGCAATTAGGTAACCGCTTTACCATGTTTTTGCTAACAGGCAAGCATGCCGAAACAGTACCTTCCACTTCTGGGTCAACCGATTGCATTGTATAGGTATTTTACAACACCCTGTGCAAGATATCATAGCTAGGACCTAAGAGTTTGTATATCGCGAAATGTACAATAAGAAATGAGTTGGATAATTAAGGGTTTGTATACCATCTGTTTGCTGTCTTGTATATCTTGGCTATATAACCCGAACTCTTCATTTTGGCTTCAGCACCAGTGTCTAACAAAATACATGACATGACACTGACACCATTTCGAAATCCTTGTCGGAAACCCTATTGTGCACCCGGACATGGCTATCTGAAAACAGATAGAGAGACTAGCATGGAGATAACCCTACTATATCTCTTGACTTCTCAATCTTGATGTGGTGTCTCTCGTCTTTTAAGCCGCAACTCTTTCCTATTTCAAAAAGTAGGGTTAAGGCAAGAAAAAGAGCTATTATTCTTGTGGGTGCCTATTGTGCTTTGTGGTGTGTAATTGTGTATTTATTTTCAATGTAAGCCAAAACTTTTAGGATTTAATTTTTTTATTGACTTAAGCCCTAATCCATGTCTGAACTCTGGACGGAGCATGTGTCCTAGAATTTTGGATGAACTGGGTCAGACACCTGGATTTGTATCAAGGTCCAACACCCGATCCTGAGTCCAGGTATCATACTATCATGGTATATCCCATAAGAAGTCCTATGATTCTATGAGTGCAAATAGAGCTCACTTACTTATTGCACGGTGCTTAGTACACTATGTTGTGGTTGCAGTGTAAGATTTGATGTGCCTGCTAGAGCTATCCTATTGGCAGTTTTCTTTTCTTTTTTTTTTTTTTTTTTTTGAATTTCTAGTTCTTATATGATTAGAAAGAAGAGACTGCTGAAAGTTAGATTCATAATCCCTCAAAATGCTTCCATTTCTGCTTATTATTGTTTTCAAAAAAATATTCGAATAAAAGAATCATCTATTTCTTTATTTTCCTGCCATCTGTATGCTAATTACCATAACAAAGGATTAACTCTTGTAGCAAAAACTTGTTTTGAAACTCAATCCATTATCTACAAAGTTTTTAACTCCACAATGGTTTTTGTATCTTTTATGAGCTTCTTCTAGTAATGTTTGTAGGCTTTTGCACATATCTCATGGTGCTAACTACATTTTTTTGTAGTGCAGTCTTTATACTTTTTCTCAAATGATTGAAGTAAAAGAAATTGTTGTAGTCTGCGACCCATCATACAAGGACATTTTTGAAGGTCCAAGTGGATATCCTATACAACTATCTTGTTTTAGAATTTGATTTTTTGAAATGCTATAACTGATAAACGACAAATTTTTGTTATTTCTTCTTCCAGACACCAAAGAGAAGATACAAGTAGACCTCAAATTTGCGGAGCCTGGAAAGGAGCGACAGGACTCTGTCTATAGCGGATTTCAGGTGAAAAATCGATATGTATATCTATCATTATAATTATGGTTTGATACTTAGAATCTTTCTTCCGTTATTTCTCTTTAATACTTCAATTATTGTTCGACAATCTACAAGTCAAGCTTCATTCTTCGTACTGAGTGTTTGTCGTTTAATTTCTCCATTTTTCTTTGACTAATGTAAAGTAGCATTTTGCAAGCTGGTGGAGGGTCGGTAATAGATGAGACTGACATACTATTGGCCAAAATGAATTTGTCAGTTGTCACTAAACCTGAGTTTTGCGGGAAAGTGGAACAGTCACCTAACCTTTTAGTCATTCTATCTTAATTTCTAATGGAAATGTTGCTCAGCGTATTGAAGTTGTATGTGCTTGTGTTCTTCGGAGCCTTTCAACTATATAGTAAGTATCAGTTTTCAAAATTGAATCACGACATATACAAGTGGCTGCTATGGGAAGCACCTATGCAAGCTGAGGAACTATTACAAGTGAAAACGCTGTTTCTCATAATGTGCTTGGTTTTGTTGCCTAGTTATGTGCACGGTAGTTAAGAGATAATGTTAATTGTTCATAGAAGGTATTTGCATATTTTTCTGTGCATAATTTCATTTCCACTATGAGGGCTAAAAGAGGGCTTCTGATACCAGATGTTGCCAAGGCACTGCTAAAAGTAGGATATGAGATCTGAAAGCTTGCTTGCTTTGGGTGCTTGTTATATAGAAGCATGGCTGTCATATCTCAGAAGAACTAGTAGATAGCTATGCCCCCAGGGAGGGAGGAAGATAAAAAGGAAAAGGAACGATTTGATACAAGTGGCCGAATATCTAGCAAAGAAATTTGGTGTTGGCTCTACTATTTAGTTTATCAGGCTTTATATATATAGTGTTCTACTTTATAATCAGTAGAGGATGCTTATTGGTTGTTTTAGGGTGCGCAACCAGGGTGGGGGGGGTGTGAGGTTGGTCCAAACAAAGCTAATGCAAACTCTTTCTGTGCAGGCTATTGACTCTAATGCTGAACTTGTCTGCATCCATGATTCTGCTAGACCTTTGGTACTGTCTCAAGATATAGAAAAGGTCTGAGCTTTTGTATTTTCAGGTTATGCCGTCTCTTAACCAGTATCTTTTCGTTTTTTTTATTTCGAAAGATGAGTCTTCAATAGGTTTTGGTAATCAAATCCACCTTTTCTGCAATGTCCATATTCAGAACTCAATTTATTCTAGAATTTATTAAGAAGTATTGGCAAAAGTTGACAGATGTATGAACGCAACTTCATTACTTGTAACACCTAGAATTTCCTTTCTTAATCTCTCTGTTGTGCTTTAAAATCATGATAAAGGGTCTATCCGTCTTGTTTTTGGTCTCAAGCTCGGTGGTTTTCTTGTTTTCGTTCCCCTATTGGTGTCCACCTCTTCGTTGGAAAAGAAAAGAAAAAGGGGAAATATATACTGCATTTTGACATCTAATATATCCAACATATTATGTTCTGCAGAACTAGTATGATGTGCAGCTGGTCTGATTTGTGCTAAGAAATCCTAAATGTGTCTCTCTGATGTTCTATATAATCACTAGGTACTTAAAGATGGTTGGCTGCATGGAGCTGCCGTACTTGGTGTACCTGCTAAAGCTACAATCAAGGAGGTAAATTATAACTGGCTTAACTTAATTATTTTTCCTCTCAATGTTCCAAACACTTACTCTAAATTGCTGCTCTTTCCTCTCAGTGGCTTTCGTTGGATCATCCTCTGATAAGCGTACTCTTTTATACAATCGTAAATTACTGATGATTATAATCCTGTGATGCTCGACAGGCCAATAGTGATCGCTTTGTTGTCAAAACTCTTGATAGGAAAACTCTTTGGGAAATGCAGACCCCTCAGGTATTGCTGCATGTAGAATGATGAGTTCAACTCATGCTTCCACTTCCAAAAAGAGTTCTCTGCAAATGTTTCGTTGTCTCATGTCCATCTTGAATTTTCAGGTTATCAAGCCTGTGTTGCTCAAGGATGGCTTTGATCTTGTGAATAAGTACCTTATGAACCCTATTCTCTTTATACCGTGTTTATAATGAGAAACATCAAACATCTTATATGCTACTAGGAAGTCTGTCATGTGTTTGCTCTTCCAAGTCGTGCAACTTAATTATGAGATCATGTTGAATCCTGCTACTCATATTAATCAGCTCTCTCCCTGAAACTGTTCTAACTATGATGACTGTGACCTTAAAAGTAGATTAGCAACCTGTGAATCAACTCATGTAGGTAGAGCGTGTACAGGAAGCTAGATTAACTTTCTTTTTTCTTCCCTAGATTAACCAATAGAGCCAGAAATTCATAGTTCTTTGGTTTTGGAATATGATGGGTTATGAGAATATTGGCTCACAATACCCTCTGCAACTCTATTGTAATGGAGTGGCAAATAGTCAACGCCCTTAATCTCAAGGCTTAATTTGAAGCAACTCCATCTAATAATTATTACAGATGAGGGTTGTGTACAACCCCCCCCCCTCCCCCTTCCCCTCTCTGTCACTCCACTTGTGCGGGAGCCTGTAAGGCATTGGGGTAATGTAATTTTGTTATATAGTTTCGTATCGAAAGATAGACTAGTACTATCAACCTAACTGAAAATTTGGAGTATTCACATGAAGAGTCTTAAGCTTTTCGGGACTACTTAGAGGTTACACGTTCAAACGGCAGAAGTGGGCCTTGTTATTGATCACCAACAAGAGGTTTTAATGAGATCCTTGTGTTAGTAAAATCCTACTCCTATCGATAGTTGTACGTCTATAGGAGGTGGTTTGTGGAGGGGTGCTCTTTAACACTTTAATAGGACTGGGAAGAAAGAGGCAGTGAGGGAGGGAGTACAAGTAAACAGATCAATAATCTTCCAGTTAGATGTCGCTAGAATTCATGACATAATTAGTCTATAACAGTGGTATTAAGTTCTGTCTTCCTTTCTTTGTGGAACCTGTGGAAGGTTGGAGGATTTCTCGAAGCTGATTACAGAGAGCAGCGTCTTTTGATACTCTCCTTGATATCCAGCGAAATAGAACTGTGGGGAAAAGAAAGTTTTGGTCATAACTGATGAAATAAATAAATAAATAAATAAAGCAAAAGAAGACAGTTTAATAGTATATATCTTTGCTGTACTCAAGTCTAGGTCCCTAGGATAAAGTAGGCGCTTACTGGTTATGTATTTTATTTGGGAAATGTGAGATCTCACCTTGACTATCTTTGAACAGTAATTGAACTAGGAGATTTGAGCGATACCAAAGGATATTTTGGCATACGACACAACTTAAGTCTTCAATAAATCCTTTGCTGTGGTGACCAAAAAGTGAACTAGGTTTAGTTCTTACTTGTCTGTAATGAAGTACCTTGAGGCTTAAGTTTGCCAGCTTCACTGCTCAGCTGTGGAAGGCTTTAGACACAGACTGAATTCTTCGAAGTGGGTAGTTGTAGTCATTGTCAATGTGCATTAGGATCAAGTCCACACCCCAATATCAAACCCTTGCCCTTCTTGAAGAACAGAAGAACTACACCTGTTACATAGAGCACTAGATCAATGATGACTTGATAAGGGATTATATTGTGCAGGCACTTCACATCAACATGTCACCCTCTTTCCCTTCCCAGCTGACAAGATGGTGCATCGTCTATTAACTGAGTACCTCTAGCTATGATTTGTTTATCCTAAATTTGGTGACATTTGTACTGATGAGTCAATGATTATGTGTCCATAACAACTAAATAAAAGGCATTAAGAGCTTCTGTTCTATTATGTTCAGGAAAGGACTTGAGGTCACTGACGATGTGTCTATTGTGGAACATCTTAAACATCCAGTATACATTACGGAGAGTTCTTATACGAACATCAAGGTATCAGTGACTATTACTTTTCTTTTGACTACATAGGTTGACATCAACAGTTCCAGTTGTCGCGTTAAATTGATTGTATAAGTATTAATATATGGATAACATGGTAACTTGGTAAGGAATGGTTGAATTATATACTAATACGAGCCTGTCCTTTTCACTTGCAGATCACAACCCCCGATGATTTGCTAGTTGCAGAACGAATATTGAGTGCAAACTCAAGTGTTTAGGCATGTAATTACCGAGCTCACATTGTCGGCCTCTTCCATTGAAAAATGTGTCATTTATGGATAACTACATGCCTGGCCATGTGTTATAGCATGTACCAGTATCTTATATAAAATAGTTGAAATTTGTAGCATACTCTTACTTAGAGGTGTAAAAATAATTATAAGTACAATTGATACATAGTTGACTTTGTGAAGTTGCATTCTACTCCACTTGGATTTGAAAAGATACTAAGTTCAATCCTGTCAATCTGAGTGCAGAATTTGCTGTTCATTCACAACTTGGAGGATAAACAGTTTCCTCTGCTGTTCACATTTCACAAAAAGGTAATACTACATTCACAACTTGGAGAATAAACAGTAGTATTTCCAGTTCAAATCCTAAATTAGCATAACTTTCTTCTGTATTCTATAGGATGTATGAAGTCTTGCTTATGGAACCTTATGAACATCTATGCTATTATCAGTAGACAACAAGCATGTTATCAGAAGCAGGAAATTTCTGACAACGCAGCAAAGAGCCACAGTTGCTGTTGCGAGGGTGAAACGAAGTGTAGCGCAGTCTGGTCAGTGCATCTATTTTGGTACAGAGGGCTAATGATTGATGTTTAAGTATGTGAGATGAAAAGATATTGCATTTGGATCAGACACGCAAGGAAAATTTCATAGTACCTTGTGAAAGCTTGTTCAGGACCGTCTTAGACTTATTTCTTCATTCTTCTTATGGAAAATCTAATTTTGTTGAGCGATCACAAGATGTTACAGCTAATTCTTCCCTAATCGTCTCTCTTCTAGTTTTGGTGTAAGGCATTTACTTGAAAAGTTCACATAGCTACAAGAGTTATTTCAGTTGTATCAATTATTTCTGCAATTTATTTAACTGATATATGTCATCACTTTAAGTCCATCTTTTGTGGAGGTAGAAATGATCTGAGTTTCTCATTGTTGTTTTAAGATGAATAAAATTGATTCTCTCTGTTTTCCCTTTTTTCCGGTTTGAGTATGTATGTGTGTGCGCGCTCCTCCAATTTTTTTTATGAATTTGAGAACCAAGTTAGTCTCCTCATATCTGCTTGGTGCTGAGGAAGAAGTACAGAAAGAGTAAAGAAAGTGGAGGCATATGAAAATACTAGTCTGCAGGCAACTTAGCCTTTTTATGTTCAGTCTTTTCAATTTTCCACCCAGTGGCCTCCCGCCTCCCCGTGCCTACTTGAGTTCGCCACTGGCTGGTGTTTCCTTCTCCTTTACTCTTTTATCTTGGCACTCCAGTTCTTCAAGGAGGTTTCTGTCTCTAGTAGCTGCGAAGTCTTTTCAGTGTTCTCGCATTGGTCTCCCAACCCCTTCAAATTCAACTGTTGGTACAAATTCTGGTTCCCCTGCTTAAATTGTGCATTTTTCTTTTCTTCATTCGTCTTCCCGAAAGCGTGCAAACAACTTTCAGCGGATATTTTTTCCTTTATGGAGTTCAGAAGCTCATGTTCTTTAGATCTTTTGCTGGGGCATTTGATTTGATCTTTAGATGTTATCCAGTTGTCATCACTGATTTGAAGCTTTGTTTTGATGTTGTCACATATCACTAGTTATGGGTGAACTAATTTTCCATTAGAAGTTGCAAAAGTTATTTGCAGAACCCTAGCATTGACAGATTGTAGTTTGCAATCCACTATGTTGGCTGTTCTCTATTGACGAGGTAAAAGTCATTGATCCTTTCCATGTTAGGAGTTCATTAGATTGTCCATCGGGGACTCATTTGCCAAGTTCCAAGTATATTTGGCCGCACCCTACTTATGTACAATCATTTCACCTCTTTGTATTATTGAGCTTAGCTCTTTGTTTTGCCGAGTTTCTACTTGTTCCCAAACTTTTTAAGTTCTAACTCTTCAATGTATTTAGCTTGAGCTTTCGGAGCTACTGAGCATTGTGAAGCTTTTGCTATTGATACATCGAACTTTTGACCATGGGTGTATCAAGTTTCAACTTCAGGCGTGAAGTCACATTTCCTTTTCCATGGGACGTTGTTGGAGTTGTATTCAGTTTGTATATGAATTTTTTATCATCAACAAAATATTAACTTCCAATCTTTACCATGGTGTTACACCAGTGCTAGCTCCTTCCAAATGATGACTAATTAGCAAAATGATCACCGAACAACAATCTAACTGCCTTGTAAGCAACTTGTGATCAGCCTAGACGGATCCCATCAAATCTAAGTGCAGGAAAAAGTCTTTAAGGTGGCGTTTGGTTTACTAAAATAAGGTATCAGGTTTGGGTTTGGAAACATTCAAACCCATACCACTTGTTTGGTTTTAGTTCTTCAGCCTCCTAACCCGATACTCAGCGTCCCACTGATACCGTTCAGTATCGGGTTCCCAAACCCCTTTTTCCACACTGGTATCAATGTGATACTTTGAGGAATCAAATTATGAAGAAAGAAAAAGGTAAAATCTCGTTCTCTACTATGCATAGCCACTAGGGGTGTGCATTGTCGGTTAACCGAACCGTTTGTAAGTTTCGGTTCGGTTAACCGAAAAATCGGTTCGGCTATTCTTTGAACCGTAACCAAACCGCTAAGGAACGGTTAACCGATGTTCGGTTAACCGTTCTTAACGGATCGGTTTACCGGTTCAACGGTTAACCGCGTAGATTTTTTTTAACTTAATTACTTCAAATAAAAATCTGTACATGCATTCCATTTTTTGCATCTTTCTAATCTCATAAAGTCTACTTATTTTCTACCACTCAAACGTACACCTATATAGTTGTAATAAGACCCAGAAACCCAATTTGACAAAGCCAAAAGAAAACCAACATCAGGTAATGACACAAACATGTAACGTGTACAAAAGCAACACATAGAAAGCTAGAAACAAACAACAATGTAGCAGGAGTACAAAATGAGCGGCTGGGAGAGTACAAAATAAAGTTTACCTGGTTGTTTTTACAACTTT
>CAAKMY010091343.1:18637-33423 GCA_901111285.1 Corrigiola litoralis | reverse complement strand
GGGGGGGGGGGGGGGTTGGTGGGGTTATGAACTTAGGATGGTAGTGGTGAATGGTGGTGCGTAAAAAAGAAAAAGAGGAGGAGAGAGAAAGAGCCTGAGTGGGGCAGGGAGGGTACCCACAAAATTTGATCACAACCGTTTGTTTTCAATTTTTTTAAGTGTAAGGTTAACGTTTTCCGTCACCAGAGTACCCATTTTGTTACGTTTTAAACGTTAGTACCTTATTTGTTACAAACATCAAACTTTAATACCCAAATGGGTGCTTAACTCAAAAGATAAGGGTTTACTAATATGTACAACATGTCCACGATTAAAGCCAATACTAAACTTATATGTCTCATGGGATCAACCACTGACTTCAGGCTCTGACCCTGAGCTATTAAGATGGTTTGCACAAGCAGAGCTAATGCACAGCAGGTGGGCAATGTTGGCAGTAGCAGGAATCCTAATTCCTGAATGGTTTGAAAGCTTGGGCATAATGGAAAGTTTCGATTGGTATGATGCTGGTTCGCGAGAGTACTTTGCAGATCCAATTACCCTGTTTGTGGTGCAACTGGCCTTAATGGGGTGGGTTGAGGGGCGCCGATGGGCAGACTATGTCAATCCTGGATGTGTCGACATCCAACCAAAGGTTCCCAACAAGGAGAACCCAAAGCCGGACGTTGGGTACCCTGGTGGGCTCTGGTTTGATCCCATGATGTGGGGGAGAGGGTCTCCAGAGCCTGTCATGGTTTTGAGGACTAAGGAGATCAAGAATGGCCGCCTTGCCATGTTAGCCTTCGTTGGATTCTGTTTTCAGGCTATTTACACAGGTGAAGGGCCACTAGAGAATCTCAGCAAGCACATTGCCGATCCTGGTCACTACAACATATTCACGGTAATATATCTTCTACTATATATATTACACATTTGGTTTTGTTGAACAGTTAATGTTATTGCAAATTGTACTCTATATCATTGATCCTTCTACTTAGCTATGCCTATAGACACTGAAGTATTAGGCTGATTGGGGTGGCATATCCCGATATCCGCATATGACATGCTTTAGTAGTACTCCAGAGTCTGTGGTTAACAGTCTTTCTATACTTCAGCAGTTAACATTGTTGTTTGTCTAATGCTGTTTATGACGTTGCAGGCCTTCTCGTCACATTAAAGCATGTTCGCGCTTCAGAGTTAACAGACGAAATCAAGGTTTTACTGTATACATGAACGAAAAGAAGATTTGTACAAACTACTTAAACTAACAGGAAATATCTACTGATAGTAATTGATTCGGTGTTATTGATATTTCCCTATATCATGGTGGCTAAATTCTTGAGTTCTGAGAGCTACACTTCCCTTGATTAGAAACTACGAGGGTAGCAACTAGCAATAACTTAGACTCCGTAACATCTCAGTTTCTTATCTTGATAATATAGGAGGAGGCCGTTTTAGGCTTCGAGTCCCAGCAGCGTCCAAGTCGTACCGTTCATGAAGAACAACTTGTACAGTTAGCTAATTCTAGCTTCATAGGCTAATTCACCAAAGGAGACGAGGAAGGGGAGTCATTATCAGACCAGATTAACTGAAGTTTGAAGCTATCTTTTCTCTTAATTTTTACCCCCTTGAGATGCATATTGGGTAGAAAAGGTCGTAGATATATAGAGGGATTTTTGAACACAGATTCCAAGTTTCTGATTGAACATGAAGTCATGAGTTCTATTACAAGTGTACAATTACCTAAGAGTAGCAAACTAAACACTGCCATTTCTTTAAGAGGAGCTTGCCTGTGAGGTTTGGTTTCACAAAATGCGTACAACCACAAGTCCACAACACATTCTGTTAGCTATAGAATAGATAAAGCCGCTATCCTCTGTTTCTTTGGCAAGTTCTTGTAACATGGCTTTCTTTAGTGAAGTGAGTCATGAGACTAAACAATTAACTTGACAAAGACTATCAAAGCTAGGCAGCTTAAAAATAGAGATGATAGAAGGGAAAGGATGAAACTAAATAAAGACGCGAGGGGGCTTGAGCAAGGGGCATGGTTTATAATGGTCTTCGAGGGAGAATAGCTTATAAACTTAGAAACTCAATTGCTTTGACTTCTTAAAAGAGAAGAAATAGATGCCATCTTTTTTTTTTCTCAATTTGTGTCATAATAGATTCAGGAACTTAAACTCATAGCATATTGTGGCTAGTTAAGTCGCGGTTATTGGAGTCAAACTTTTTTATAAAACGAGATTTAGCTAACCTTTGAGTAACTCTTTCTCTTATATCTACAACAATTTTGCATTTGAAAATAATCGGCAGTTCAACTTTCATTTAGTTCCTCCTATATTTTCTACAACAATTTGCCAACTATAGGGTATGGTAGTACAAAAATGGATAGAGCAAAATGTACATGTATCATGCAACCAAAAATAGGAGCCTTCCCTTAATTCCCGCTAAATTGCTCATCGGTCTAAGGTGGAATTCGATCCATTTACACCCTCTCAAAATCCTCTCCCTTGTGAACCTATTTTTAGCAAATCACCTTCAAATGGCAGCACCTAAAAATTTTCACAAGAGTTCGGAAAGACAGAAAACCATGACAGTATTGCAAAAAACACCACATTGCCTAAAAAACAATAAACATAACCATATTAACAGAATTTCAGATTCCTCCATTCACCCAAAAAAGAAAAAAATTAAGGGGAAGAAAAACAAACACACACAAACAGATTTTCTCTCCAAGAAAAATTTCTATCTTTCCATTTCTTCCATTTGCTTCCTCTCTCTCTTTTCTCTGTCTCCTCTCGGAGATGCGGCCGGAGTGACAAGAACAAGAACAAGAACAAGAACAAGGAAAAGGATATCTTATATAAATGTCCGCTGTTCGCTTTCTTCTTCTCCTCCTATGCCTCTCATTGTCACCTCCACCTTCGCTTTCTCAAAGCGAGGCAGAAGCCCTCTTGGCCTTGAAGAAATCGATGTCAAACACCGAAAAGTTGGCTTCATGGAAAGAGAATTCTAACCCTTGTGAGGACAGATGGGAAGGAGTTTTTTGTGAAGATGGAAGACACACCATCATCCGCTTACACTTGGGAAAAATGAACCTTTCTGGTACCGTTGACATCGATGCCTTAACCCAGATAACATTCTTGAAGACCCTTAGCCTTTCGAACAACTCGTTTAGCGGAACTTTACCCGCTTTCAATAGGTTGACAGGTTTGAAGGCTTTGTACCTTAGCGCTAACAAATTCTCAGGGGAGATTCCAGGAGACTTTTTTGGGAAGACTACTTTGAGGCGAATTTGGTTGTCTGATAATGAGTTTACTGGTAAGATACCGGACTCGTTAGGGAAACTCCCTAGCCTGTCAGCATTGCATTTGGAGAGGAATAAGTTTAGTGGACCTATTCCAGACATTTCACAGACATCTTTAACGGAGTTGGATGTGTCTAACAATCAGTTAGAAGGTGAAGTTCCAGCGAGTATGGAAAGATTCGGGGCTAATGCATTCAAGGGGAATGCCGGGGCTTGTGGAAAATTGGTAGGAACAGATTGTAAGACCGCGCCAGCGCCCGCACAGGTGCCAACGACGAGGGCGAGGGAACGCCCTAGAGGTAATGTGAAGACTACCTTAGGGGTAATGATTGGGATTGTGGTGATCATGGCACTCTTGCTGATTTTCACAACCATGGTGAAACCCAAGAACGAAGAAGGCCTCGACGAGTATGGTGACCGTCGAAGGCAGTCAAGGGATGATGATGTTGAGGTTCGTGTACCTGGGACCGGTGCAAGGAGTGGTGGTGGGGGTGGGAGTACCCGGAACAATAGTAGCCATGGTGGTGGTGGTGGTGGAGGTAGCGTTTCCGGGGGTTCCTCACATAAGAAGGGGAGTGAACATGGGGGGAGTAGAAGAGGAGCTCAAGCTGCAAAGAATGCTCTAGGAGACCTTACCATGATTAACGATGAGAAGGGTACGTTTGGTTTGGCTGACTTGATGAAGGCGGCTGCTGAGGTGCTAGGCAACGGCGGTCTAGGGTCGGCCTACAAGGCCGTTATGTCCAACGGCGTTTCTGTGGTGGTTAAGAGGATTAGGGATATGAATAAGTTGGAAAAGGAGGAGTTTGATATTGCAATTAGGAAGTTTGGAAAGCTTCGTCATAAGAACATCTTGACTCCTCTAGCTTACCACTATAGGAAAGAGGAGAAGCTTGTGGTCTCCGAGTACGTTTCTAGAGGCAGCTTGTTGTATGTCTTGCACGGTATGATAAATCTGCGTATTTCAAAATTTGTTTTCAATATTCTTACATGCTGAAAGAAGTCCATCACTGTGAGTTCTTAAAGTTTTGACGTAGCAAATAGAGGATCTCCTTTGGCAATAGTCGCTTTTCAAACATTACAAACATTGCAGGTTACAACGAGATGTTGGCTAGTCTTGTGTTGAAACAGAACGTCTGCTAAAATAAAGGGTTTTTTCTCTGTATCGCATTGCATAATACATGAGTATATATATTCAAGCATGAAATGTTACCTTTGGTCTCAGGTTGATCCCCAAGATTTTCATGATATGACGATATACTGATTGATTTTAAACGTGGATATGATTTTACAGGGGATCGAGGAACAAATCATGCTGATCTAAATTGGCTTACGCGAGTGAAGATCATCAAAGGCATTGCAAGCGGGATGAAGTTTCTACAAGCTGAGTTCTTTTCTTACGAGCTTCCTCATGGGAACCTAAAGTCTAGTAATGTTCTTCTCGGCCAAGACTACGAACCACTGCTCTCTGATTATGCCTACATCAAAATGGTCAGCCTCGAACAAGCAGCACAAGGGATGTTTGCTTATAGAGCACCTGAAGCAGGAGAAAATCAACCAATATCTCCAAAGGCAGATGTTTACTGTCTCGGAATCATTATTCTTGAAGTACTCACAAGAAAATTCCCATCTCAATATCTCAATGCTGGCAAGGGGGGCACGGATGTAGTTCAATGGGCTCGATCAGCCATTGCGGAGAACAATGAGGCGGAATTCTTGGACCCCGAGATGGTATCATCCTCTAACGACTCACTCCCTGCTATGATTCAGCTCCTCCATGATGGGGCCGCTTATACTGAGAGCAATCTCCATAAGCGGCCTAGTCTGGAGGAGGCAATTAAGAGGATAGAGCGGATACAGGCTTGAAAGGAATTACCATGATGTGCTTATATTCAGTACAGGTACATAGGGGGCTGCCTTTTTTTTCAGCATCTCAAATCACTACTCACTATGGGAACTCAATATATTTAATCATGCTTCGCCGAGATCCCTTCAGACAATGGAAATGGAAGATACATTTTTTCGCTTATCAGGAAAATCGACAATGACACATATGTACACATATGAGTATATGACTATATGAGAGCTGACAGCAATTGCATTTCATGATCATAATTCGTTGTTTTTGCTTGCTGTTTGTGTGTATCTTGTAGAGAACATACTTTTAATTGTCAAATTGATAACCTTTCCCAGTATCGTTTCTCAGTTTCTTTTATTCTTGTTTAAGCTTCCCCACAAAAGAAAAAAAAAAATGAAAATTGATGACTCTCTTCACATTAGCTACTTACGAATTCATGACCTTAAGCATTTATGTTTAATAGTATATCAGTATATGTGATGTGTTGTTTACTAAGAATTGATAAGAACTTGAATAAAACGCTGCTTTTCTTCTCTGTCTTACCGTCATTGTAGCTGTTCTCTTATCGGAAACAGGGTATTGACTGAAGAAATGAAAATAGACTTGCCTGAAATATGTTCCTGGACACGCTCTCCTTCTTCCTGTTTACTTGTGCTTTGTCCAGAATCAAAGGCACTTTCATATGGAAATGATGCATAATATACTCTCAATGTTGCTTTGGTCTCATTCAACATCCACCATGTCGATCAAACTCACTACATCACGTACTACAAAGTTTGAGTGCGAAATTCGCCTGTTCTGCTATATTTTCCCTTCATCTTTTTTTAGAGTTCCCTTCCAAATTTATGTGTCACTGTTCCCTTTTGAGTTTCCTTCAATTACCTTTCTTCTGTGTATAGCAAATTTGCACATGGTGGCACTGTTCTCATTATACCATCTTTACATAAAAGAGATGCATGGCGCACAAGAAGTTAACATACAATAATAACTCAACAGCGTCTTGGGTTTGCATGTCTTCAGGCCATAGATGAGAGCCTGTTACCATGATAGACGACTGATACCCAGAACTAGATTTGATTCTATTTCATTTTCTCAGGTTGCTTGTTATGCTGAAAACCTGCATCTGACAAACAAGCAACACAAGAGATATTGTTTTCACTGAAATCACAGTAGTAACTCAACCAGTGGTCAAACAGTACTTTCTTTTTAACTTTTCCATAGGAAAGTTAAGCACTGCCAGTGCCACTGCACCTTCTTTTCCTGATCCATGCAAATGCCCAACTTGCTATTAGTAATACCACACACAGAAACCACAAAGTCACCAAGGACTATCAGTACTCAAAGTGTGTTTTAGCCATCTGGTCTTTGCAAATTTATCCATCACTGAGTACACAATGAGGAACTTTAACGGACAAGAGAACAGGGAAGTCAGAACTTCTATCTGATTAGGCTGCTTGAGACAGGCAGGCAAATCACCAATGCCATGAATATGATATCAGCGCAGATGCTATTGATCGCAAATGATGAACAGTAACATAGACAACCTTTACACAACAACGATAACTGTTCATGCGTTCACTTTCATGTCAAGTACAAATTACAGACAATAGAAACAGAATGCAGCATCTGTAAGACGGACTTAATCCTCTGAATGCTCTCTTCAACAAGGCAGGAGGGCAGTACAGTAGCAATCGTTGATTCAAGTTGTTAGCTGAAACCCACATAGAACTTCACTAGAACTCTATAAATATACCATTTAACTAATAAGAAAAAATTCAGTAAGATACAATTCTGAATGATTCACATTGTGCCAGGAGGCTTAGGTAATCTCATACTCTCATGTGCACAATAGTTTCAGATATCTTGGCAGGAGAAGCTGCTTCGCCTAAGAAATGCGTATACAAATATTTCTAGTAACATCACGAGGTCACCACGAACTAAATCCAACGTCCTTTTTTCGTCCTTTTTTCATCCTTTTATGAGTAACAAAAATTAAGATGCTAGACCTCATTTATCACTGTCCAAACTGCATATGCATGCTGAAAGGTCGGCATAAATTTGCTCAAGTAGCAAATATTTTGCTGAGTCTTAAAGGGTCATCCTCTGAATCCTTTCACAAGTCCTTGTAATGAGCCACCCAGTCCTGCACCTACAGCTTCTGCCAAATACTGAGCCTGGACAACAATATAGTAGGTCAAATAGCCACCAAATTTAAAACGTAAATATGCGATGCACACTCAATCAAAGAAGCATCTATGCATGGAACCAAATGATAACAGACCTCCTGCAAGGTCTTCTTTAAGTCAAAGGCATCCCTAACTCGTGCATCCAAGAACCTCCATGTATCACGAAAATCTGCGATGAACTTCATGCCCAGAGTCAGACAAATAGACAATAAGTGCCCGAAGACGCTTATTTTTTGAGCTCTAGCATATGGTGTAAACCCTAACGACCCATAAAAAACCAATGGATTGCAAAACCAAGGACTTGATGAACAAATAGTTATTTAAAAAAAAAAGTGAATTGTAAAATTGGTAGCATTAAACTCGAAGTCTATTAATACAATTAACGTGTAGCAATTACAAATGTGGCTATGACTCTATGAGTATGAACATAATGACAAGAAAACAAATGTCTGCTGATGAAGATGCATCAAGTGGACATTTCAACTCATTCTTATAGTCCAGTACTGCAATAAGACGTTATATGGTAAGAATTATACACAACCTTCATTATTATTTAAGGGAATCAAGAGAAGATGTTTCACCAATGAGAAGTCCCCACCATTCAACTCAACATCGATGAATTGTACACAAACACACATACACGATATCCATGTCAGGTTTACTTGTACACGTCACCCCTCTGATCATGTTTTCTTTTTATCCCAAACTTGCTAATTCCATTTTTCTAGAGATAGACAGCTAGCCCGACATTTAAGCAACACACATAATCTCTATTGGCAATAAGCACACTATAGCTACATTGGAGATCAGTAAAATAAAGTGCAAGGGGATGATTAGACCAACTATAACCCAGATTTCGGTCTGACGAAACAACCTGTCCAGCAACAAAGCCAAGTCAAGCAACCATTCCCAAATATTGGGTAATGTTTCTCCCAGGTTCAACATATGGAAGCTGGTTATGATTAGAGAACCATGGACATGCATCAAACACAAGTTATTTCCTTCTCTTAACTTATTTTCAACAAACAGGTCATTCTGCGAACAGAAATGATAACTGGTCAACCAAAGTGTAAAATTATGATTACTAATTGATCAAGTTTATCTCAAATTTAGGCACAAGATTTCAATTATAAGTGAAGGTGATACAAGTCTCATCGAAATCTGGTAACTTTTTAAATATACATTATGCAATAAAAGAGCATGCTTATTAAACCCTGAGTTCAAATGGTCTTAATGTCTGCCTGTTTTCAGTTTTGATGTGGATGCTTTACACATTACAGTAGTTGTAGTACCCAAAGATTTCAGACAAGAGCACTCCCGTGTCTTTGCAGTGGCCATAAAACATCTTATACTGAAATAACTATGGTCTCTATTACACAAATCCACCAACATAGCCAAAGTAACCAAAAGAAAAAAGACAGGTTTCCTATCCCCATTCAAACCAATGAATGTCTCCTGCATCAGTTACCTTGGAACTATCAGCCTTCTTATTGCAGAAGAGGTATGTTGCCTACTCTGTTCCTGAGTTATATAAGGCATGTTGCTAAAAGATTATTTTTCCTTTCAACTTGGGCACTTTAAAACACATAAGCCAACACTAGAGCTGTTAACTAGCGGGACAATTAATCTACTACACCAATGAACCAAAAGAATGACAATTGGTTGGCACTTCAACTTACACGATTCTGTTCTCCTACTTATGGCCAAAAGAAGGAGTGGATCATCTAACTCGTTACTTTCTCATTCAATCTCCCTTCTATTTCTTTCCCTACCCTCCAAGAAACTCCTCCACAGAAGACACTCTCCTGCCACCCCTCCATAGCAGACTTCAATCTAATGGCACTAACTTCGTAAATGGCCAGTGTCAGAAAAAAAAAATAGCATAGAATTCCAAAGATTCCTGGCTTCCAAAGAATCCTTAATTACAAGAAATAGTAAAGCCTGTAAGATTTTAAATATTACAATAACTACAGCAGCCACAGGAAAGCCAGCCTTGCGAAAAAAGACACCCTTTGGGTTCGACCTTTAAAGAAAATGAAAAAAAATTAAGCATAAATGGGAGCAACAGCATTGTGGTGAGAAAAAAAGATAGAGAGAACTAGTAGATAATGTTTTTAGAATATAACGGATATGAGGGGCACTGTCATAGGAAGCAACTTGTATTTAACGATATGCTCTGGTACGAAGGAGAACTCAGAGTAAGAGGGAAGATGAAAGAGGAACAAATTTTTTTTAAAAAAAACACTGTTATTTATGGAGCCTTGATAAGTTGAAAGAGTTGTTTATGCCACTTAGACAAAACTGAAATTCCAGTGTAATTAATTATCACCTCCATGTGTGCACCTAAAGTTTACTAAAAGTCAGTTCTCTACTTAATTGCAGTTGAGAAGCACAACACAAAATTAAATAGTCACATTTATTTTCTCAATTCATAAACCTAATTAGGTTTCTTGGGGGCAGGGTCAATATATTTAAATTAGCTAAAATTCAATTAAGTGGAGAAAAGGGGGGAAATCACACAATGCAAGTGCACAACTTTACAACACCCCCCCCCCCCCAAAAAAAAAAAAAGGGGGGGGGGGAATGAAAAGTAAACTAAAGAACAGGAGTGTGATAGCCAGTGTCATACAGCATCACAACAATATGTGGATGCACTTTATAAGTTAAACAAACCTGGAGATTTATCTGTCAGCATGTAAACCTCAGTTGTGGAATATATTCCTCCTAGCACCGTACGCTTGACATACCAGTCAAAATCAGAGGAATCATCACCAACAGCATGCCAGATCTCATCTACCAGTGCAGCACGCTGCTTAAAACTTGTAGAAACATTTGCCGGTAATGCCTGTCAAACAACATATAAAACTAGTGTTTAGCTGCTGCATAGTTGTGAACAAATAGAAAATTATATAAAATAGCAAACTGACAAAAATACATCAATGTCAAATGGTACGCATACTGACACCCCCCCCCCCCAAGGACCACTATTGTCAAAAATATCCAGTTTGCTATAACCAAACGTCTACATTTAAGTTTTATTTTTCTTATATTCCACAAGGTTCACAACCATATCTAAATGAACGGTGTTACTAAACACAAGGAAAGTGATGATTCAAATTTGACCACTGGCAGTACGCAAATGCGTAAAGCCAGGTCAGCATGGATAGTTGAAACATGGAATTGATGATACTTAGATACAGCTCCATTGAGACTCTATACTCGGGTAGTCTGTCAATGAACCGACCAGGAATTATAGATTCTCCCACAGAGTCATTTTCCACCTCATTTCAACCAACAATTGCAAAATGACACATGCTCCCACAACAAAAACGAGTTCACTAAGGTGGACAATCAGCTAGGACGTACATACAATAAGTTTGGGTAAAGTGCTCTGAAATGAATAATATTATGATCATAAGTTCTTTGCCACCATGCCACTGTCTAGTGTCTACAAGTAAATGAGATTCTCAAGCATGCTTTCAAGGTTCTACCCCACTTCATTTTGCCCATCAGATTTCCCAGTTACGAACTGCCCATCTCCTTGACAATTGCACCAACTGATGATATCCGGGGGAAACAAGCATAACTTCATGTCCTCATCACATTTGAGGTAAGCACACAGAACAAATTGAGACTAGATGAGGTCCATTCTAACTCCTTTTTATTTTGAAGAGAGAAGGTAATCTAATGTGGCACTAGGCATTTTTAGGGAACAAGGCGTCAGGTGTAGATCTAAAGGAGGTTCCTTGTTCAATTTTTAAACAGACCCAATCCCAGCCACACATAACAACTATATCCAAATCCATTATTTCTGACCACAATCCAGTCACTTCAAATGATTACAGATGAAAAATGAATATCAAACTTTCGCCTTGTACAAGTCAACAAGGATAATTCTGAAAAATTTACCTGGACGCTAAGAGCCTGAGCCCATTTTGATATGTAGGGGACCTGCAATTCTAGCCGAGTTCTTAAAAGCTTTGAGATGCGCTCACTAGGAATCAGATTCTTCAGATTCTCATCTGACTCAATTATATCAATAAGCCTTTCTAAGCACTCGTCCATGAAGTACTGCAATGGGGAAGAACAAGTTAAGAAATATATAGGAAATCCTAAAAGATAGAAGGTTGTGAAATGAAGGAGTAATCCACAGAATGCTAGTTATTCAAGTATCATGCTCAGAGAACCAACAAGTACTCAACAAAGGATTTGAATATAAGAAAGTAACATTTGACTAAAAACTAACAGCGTGACTGCAACTAATCGACCCAAATAACACAGAGTTACAAGTTTGCCACAATCAGTTCCACTTAGGCCGCTTAAATCATTAGATTCTCTCTCTAGGATACTGCAGGCTCCTCCCCCACTAACAACACAATTAACTCTTGTCACCTGCTTCTATAAATTGGTAGGCAATGCTGCTCAATTTGGTAGATCCATTTCAGATAAAAAAGGAATCTGGTCTACTGGAAATAGGAAAAAGTAGATCATAACTATCAAGTATTTCCCCTACGAAAAGAAAATAGATGAAGTAGGCCAGCTGGCCAGGTGTTTACTTCTTTTCTTCTCCTTCCGAAAACGGTAACCTCCTAAGGACTCATTCTTCTGGTAACACACTCGCCAAATCCAAACACCAAAGCACACTCATATAGCTCAAAGTTGAACATTTTAAGAACTCTGTTTTCTACCAGATTTCAAAGACCAAAGGGCCAAACGAGTACTGGTTTAAAAAAAGCAGGGTACGGTAAAAGGAAGAGGAGTTGAACAGACAATTTTGCCAGTGCTTCAATATGTTTCACATATACCAGACTACCTTTACTTATAGACAAAAATAATAAGAGCAACTACCGTAAAACCAAGACTTAATATGTGAGACAACATCTATTATGGTTGAGCGACACAGCAAATTAGTAAGAAATATATTCCATTCAATATGCTCTATTAATTTTAAACGGACTCATCAACTATTAACAGAACTGAAGTTACTTCTAGAATCTAACCCTAAGGTTTTATTCCTAAATCAATGTTTAAATCAAGCCTTGGTGCTGGGTATAGATATGGCAAAACTAGAAGCCATTACACCCTAAATTCACTAATATTAAAGTCAGATTATACCAACAACTAATAAACTGTTAAAGCTAACAACTTCAATAATACAAAATGATGGATGCTGTAATTATCTCGCTACCTTTGTCAAATGGGTTTAATAAAACTAAGCCGGAGATTCTTAAACTTGTTCTCAAGCAACGAATTGATTAAGAAGCAATACATACAATACAACCACAAAATTCAAAGGACGCATCCGTCTTAGGCAGTATTACAAGAAAATAATTAGTTCTTTAATTCAATTAACAAACAAACAAAAACAGAAGTATCAGGTACCTCAACAAGTGCAGCTTCTTTCCTAGGAAAAGATCCAACGATAGACGGAGACACCCCAACTTCCCTCGCACCTGCCATCATCGCTGCTTCTGTCCATCCCAACCTAGGCTGCTCGACAAAAACAATCATAACACCACCATTAGTTTAACCCTCCAATCATTTCTCTTTATTCTCAGTTTGAACTAAACAAAACACTACACCATTGAGCATTATACCAAATAATAATATAAGCCAAACTACCAAGCTCTTCCATTTATCAAGCGCAATTAAATATCCAATACAAGTATCACAAGTTCTTAGAAAAGACCGTCCACTTTTATTATAAATGAGGGGCAGGTGCAAACCACGTGGGGAAGAGAAGCCTGGAGAACGCGAGCATGTTCCTCTTGGAACTCATTACCAGGGCGTCTATTCTCACCACCCTTTTCTTTTCCTGACCACTCCGCAAAATTAGCTGATTCATCAGCTTTTTGGTTAGCGGAAAAGGAGAGGTTAGCTGATGCTGACGAGGCACTAGTGCAAAAAAACCGGGCTACTGCTGACGTGGAGGAAGGAGGACCGTTGATGATATATCTGGGGATTGAGCGGAAAGTGGTGTTGAGGTGGAAGAGTCGCTTTGCTACCGTCCGATACATTTTGATCCCACGGTCGAGATGGGTCGGAGTTAAACTTAGGAGTGGTGTGTTTTGTTTGTTGATGGGAGGAAAGGAAGAATGAAGAAAGGGCGGGTTTTTGGGGATGTTACGTAGACTTGCTTTTTACTTTGCACGTGTCTTTTTTTAAGTCACACTCCCCATAACTACCCACTTATTTGGGTCGGATCATGTATAGAGCTGACAATCGGACAGGTTTGGTTTGGCTTGGCTTGGGTTATGACTTATGGAAACCTTCTGTTACGGGTTAGGGTCGGTTTGAGCCAGGTATATGAAATCCTATAATAGATATATGAATTTCTGAAATAAAAGAAGTTTTTAAAATAGGAGTTGTTGAATGTCAACATAGAAATATTTTTTACATAATCTTTTTTAAACTTTCTTCAGTTTTAGTTAATGGAATCATGTAACAATACCTACTTCCTTTTATCCATTTTTCCGATTTTTGTAAAACTACTCCTTTCGTAGTCTTTTATTCTTCTTTTAAGGAGAACCTCATTTGTGTTAAGTTAATATGAATTTCTAATGTTATTTTATAAGAAGGCATATATCTTGATTTAATCCCATACATACATGCATAAAAATACGTGTATAGCATGTATACATTCTCTTTTTTGGTCGTGAATGATCGTTTAGAGAAACTCTTTGCATATACAATTTCATTTTTGTCATTCTTTTGTTAAATTGTCAGAAGACTAGATATATTTTGATTTTTTTTACTATCTTGTATAAATTTCGAATAAACCCCATGTTGATATACCTTGATGAAAGTACTTCATGGAAACCACCCCTGGTCTTAATTTAATGGAAAATACAGAGTATCTATTAGTTCTTTTTACATGATTTTCAAAGAGTTTTAAATTACAAACTAGAGGAAATTAATGTCAAACAATTTTTTGTTAACATTAGCATATACTCGATTCCTTTCAAATTGGTTGTTACACCTGAAAAGGAAAATTGTTAACATCTTATTAGGACAAAGCGATTGCAAGTTATCACCAAATCTTGCAAAAATTCATTCCACAAATATTAAAATTTATTATCATCTTTTAGGTAAAAAAATATCATATGACATATGCTTAATAGATTTTAGGTTCACCCAACTCTACATATAAGGCACTGAAAATAAAGTCCAAAACATGATAAATTACCTGACAGCAAACAATAGTAGGTCTGAGTTGGACCCAGAAATAGTAGAAGGCCTCTTTAAGATGTTCGATGAGCACAATGAGTTGGTTAAGGTGCTGAGGATTTAATATGTTAATTGAAACCCATTCAAAATCAGACATGCGCCACGTCATCTTATCACATCATTGCATCATGTCATTGATCTTATCATTGCCTCCTAATAACTCTTACTAATTTATCATTATTATCTCTTTTTAATTAAATAATTATAAGGGCCGATTGATTGACCGAGATGG
>CAAKMY010091343.1:0-13216 GCA_901111285.1 Corrigiola litoralis | reverse complement strand
ATTTTTAGTTGTCAGTTTTCATTTATGATATAACATTTATACAAACAACTAGTTTTTACTTAATTATTTAAATTTATATGTACAATTATTGGAAACTAAAAACAAAACAAATGCAAACTACAGTGATATCGAACGAGCCCTAAACTAAACTAATTTGAGTAGAGTGAACTGAATTTTATGGCAAACTAACATAACATGGCCTAAGCTGGAAAGTCAGAATTTCAACGGTCACTTACCAACTGAACTCACCAGTTCTGTTCCCCAAGTTGTTTCACACCAAAACCAACGACTTTGCACTTTTCACCGCCAAAATCCGTTAATTCCCGTACTTTATACACTGGGTACCCTCTCAATTCTCTATATTACTTTGTTAACTTTCACCATTCTTACTACTTTGATTTTTAAGCTCAACTTGCAGTAGCTTCATACCCCTGCTTTTTACACTTGTTCACCAATTCTACACATTTTTTTTATATTTTCTTTCAGTGTAATTCTGGTAGATTTTGAATACCCTGATGCTCATTTTCTGTTTTATCTTTTTTTTTTTGGTAATTATGAGCTTCAATGATGAAATATGATCATAGCGATTGTTATATTGCGCACCCCTTGTATGATACATCATGCACCATATTCACCATTATAGCAATACATATTCACGTAAGTTAATATAATATTAATAATCTTTAATTTTAACATACATAATATAATATATAAATTGTCCCATCATATGATTAATATTCGTCAAGTATACAATACAAATTCACCAAATATAGTGTTAATATTCATCGAATGTATTGTACATATGCTGAGGTGTGCGCATTATAATTAGATGCTTATTTAATCAAGTGTTTGTTAATGGTAGTTTGTACCAAGATTAACTTGTGTGTAAGTTGTATATGATATCAATCAGGTGAATGATTTTTACGACAATAATTAGGAATCGGCGTAGATTTTGATGGTTGCATGTAGTAAGAGATGTAGATGTTGGGTACAGAACAATTTTGGCTTTTAAGAACTGGGTTTGGCACATTGGTGGTCATTCTTTTGCGAGATGCGAGGTTTGATTCTTATTTGCGACATTGTGCTTGGCTTTTGTTTTCGTCTTTTCCAATTGTTTATGATTTGGTTATATGTATGGGGCTTTTCTTTGGTATTTACCAGACTACCTTGTTAGGTATTATTAAGGGGTTCTAGGATTCATTTAGCAGTCAAATGAAAAAACTTGCAAGTATTAGAATGGTGCTTGTTTTGCAGTTTTAATATACCCTATGTCGCAGTTGGTAGAGCTAGGAATTCTGTTGCCTCCCCCGCGCTTTTTTTTTTTTTTCTGCAAAATGATTTAATTGCATTCATGGATCAAGCATCATACTTACTCTGGGGGTTCATCAAATCAAACTAAGCACCATCTAGACTAGGATGATGATAAAAACTAGTATACATCTGAAACAGTCTTGTTCAAATACAATCGAAGAGCCCTGGTACTGCTTCCTTAAAAGGTTAGCATTTTCTCGAGCCATATGTTATAGACGGTCTGAGCAATTCCCATCTTCAGTTGATCTGCAATTTTTAGCTTCTTGTTACATATCTTCTGAACCAATAGCTTTTTTTGGTCCGAGGTAGAAAAAAGCAATTATCCCTAAATTTCAAGAATTTGACTCTTTTCCTTTATTTACTAGGAGGGTGAACGGAGTCTCGATGATTGCAGGGATTTCATTGTCTTTACAAAGTATATCAAACTCTGGTAGATATGGAAACAATATATCCAGAGAGTTAATGTTCCGGGGATATGGTAGTACGATTAAAAGGGTTGGTACTAGAAGGCCTAAGGTATTTGCTTCAGAACATAAAAAAGCAGATGATATTAGGCTCTTTGTCCTCTCAGATTTGCATACTGATTATGCAGAGAATATGACATGGGTAAAGTGCATATCTACCACTAGCTACCGGGAAGATATCCTGCTTGTTGCAGGAGATGTGGCTGAGACATATGATAACTTTTTATCCACAATGTCTCTTTTGAGGAGTAGATTCAAGTATGTTTTTTATGTGCCTGGAAACCATGATCTATGGTGCCGTTGGGAGAGCGAAAACTCTGTAAGAACCAGAATTTTATTTTTCTTCTCTCCATCATGTACATGTCCCCTTTCCCTTTTCTTTCATAGTGCATTTGATTAGTTTGACATGAGCCTCTGACCAGTCAAATGTTTCTTATTTTGTTGCTTCAGTAATCACTACTTTTTGACCAGTGTTTTAATTTCACCCTATCACCAAGTTCTTCTTTGTGTTCATAGCTAATAGCATCTGCTACTAATCAATAACTTGATCTTGAAATGGTTAAATCTAGCCAGTAATCAGTGTCAAAACTTCGATAGTAAATTCTAACTAGGGTGATACTGCCTAATTTCTGAAACCAGTGCAGAGCATATGCATTAGAACTTTGGATTGAGGCCTAGTGTTTAAATAGCTCAAGGTGACTTACAGACTGGTAGTATTTGCAACTCACAAAGGTACTACTGAGACAGATACTTATTGTTGGTTTTTTGTAGTAAATAGCTTGTATTAGGTATAACAATGATTTGACATCAACCATCAGCCTTTGCTTAAGATGCTCTTACCATTTCTTCAAGCTAGTTTGGTTGAAGGATACAAAAATGGGGCCATGCTAAGTTAGTAATGGACCAACTACAACCGAAAAACTTGTTGTGGTTAAAGTAGCAACATTCAGATGGGTGAGTGGCATTGTACAAAATCTGGAGGAACTAAGATATCATATTGAAATACCACTATTTTGTTACAAGGTAACATCGAACATTGGCTTGGATTTCACACAATGTCAGTCAGGCATTCAACAAGGTTTGATCTGGAGATCAGGAACTATTTTTCCCACCCTGGGGTTGGGGAGGGAACCAACAAAGTATCAGAAAAGACAAGTAGAAAGGATTTCTGTTAGCAAACGTTTAATTACATGTAAGAAGTGGGATTATTTGGCTGACCTTTGATAATAATAGTCATAAGTTAGATGATCAAGAAATGGTGGAAAAGAAAAACATATGGTAAATTGCATCTATTAAGAGTAATGTAGGATGGTGACAGGTGTTTGATGTCCGAAAAAATCATGTTGTCTTGATTTGAGTGTAAATTTAATGGCATGAGAAACAGCTAATACACTCTTTTCCAGCTGATCTGAACAATAGAATTGGAGCCCGAGGCCAATGCTGTTGGTTTGTCACCCCCCCCTGGTGCTAGTTGATTCACTAGTCATCTAATGAAATTGGCACGTTCCTCTAATTAATTTTCCTCCAGAACTAAAGCTTAGAAATCTATTCTTCAGTTGGGGCACATTAGTCATAAATGCCCATGCAATGATGCTATTGATGCACTTAAGAGTTCTTAAGTTGCAAATCCATTTGACCTCACTGATGCATGTGTTCTTGTAATGAAAGGATTATGATCTTTTTCGATATTGATAAAAAGTAATCTCAAAATATCATTGTGTGTATCTATTGTTTATTTTTTCCCGCTGCTGTGAAGCATCTTGGGTGCTGATAATTAAGAACTTCATTTGGACCTGCATTCATAGTTTATACAGTCTAAAATCCAGTAATTATCTGCCATAATTTTATATTCCAGCATGATTCACTTGGCAAGCTCGATGCGCTGCTTCGTGCATGTGGTGAGCTCGATGTGGAAGCAAGTCCAATGATCATTGGGGATCTGGGAATTATACCCCTCTTTTCATGGTATCATGAGGTAAGGGTACCCTTCTGTTGCTCTTTTGGTTCTGATATTAATTTTTTGGAAGAACATTCTGCAGTAAGGCTTCAGTTGGACTAAAGTTCTTGTTTATGGTTACTGTTTTTTCATTAGAGGTGCATGTGTTTCAGAGTTTTGATATGGAGCAGGATATAGCTGGTTTTCGGGTACCTTCTCTGAAGATGGTGAGTCTTTCTCTACCCTATTGAGTGTTTCCGAGTCTTTCTTAGGTGCGATTTGGGTTACTGTTACATTCTGCTATGAATTCTTTCTTTTAGATGTTTAGACTGTACCCTTGCCCATAACGGTGATGTTTAATTTTGAATTGTCGCTATCCTCGTCCCATTGAGCTAAACCATCTGTAAAATTCTCGGTCATCTTCAAAGTTCATGTGTAGCATGTATTTAAGTATCAGTTGACTGACTAGTGCACCTTGTAGTAGGTGCATTTTTCAGTAAGGATGAGATAGGTAATCTATCCCTATTGATAGCTTTGTTTCTATAGTGTCTAGAACTGGTTGCCCTTATTTGTGTGGTCTTTGAACATTGGTTAACAACATTGCCGCTGTCTGTTGCTCTGTCTATGTCTCTCTTTAACAGTGTTACTTTATTCATGGAGTATGGACTACTCGTTTTGATGATCTCTTGTCTTCTATTTGATGTTTAAGAGTCAGCAGTTTGACTGCAAAATTCTAACATTGGTATTTGTATTATCAATACTCTTAATCAGGCATGTAAGGATTTCCGTGCCTGCAAATGGTCAGCTGAGCTTTGTGACAGGGATGATTCTCTTGCTCGATATTTTGACGCAATAAACGAGCAATATACGCATAGAGTTAAAGAGATCAAGAGAAAATGTAAAAAAGCAATCACATTTTCCCATTTCGTTCCTAGGTTAGTTGTGAAGCACGGTACATTTTTTCTTTCCTCCATGATTTGGGAGTCCCATGTGTTATTGTTGATCATCCTTTACTAGATAATGAATTCGGATTTCAGTGCTGTACTTTGCTGTTATTATTATCTCATTATTTACCGTCGTAATGATATATCTTACAGATACTTTGTTGTCTAATATCCTCTTCTTGAATAAAATGTTACTATTGCATTTTATGTCCAAAAAGAGACCTCAGAAGTAGCGACTGTTTGTTCTTCATGTTCTCATGTCATCTTCCTCTTGGATTTGGCTTAACTGTTTAAATGACTGGAAGATGGTTGTAAAATTGACAACATAGTTACATTATAATTTGTTGCAGACAAGATTTATGTCCAGAGAAGAGGATGCTATTCTATCCAAACCTTCCTAAAATTATTGGTTCTAACTTCCTTGAGGCTCGGATAAGGTCCATTCATGGGGCTGAAGGGGGTGAAGGAGCATGTCATGTATTTGGGCACACCCATTTTGGTTGGGACGCTATTCTTGATGGGATACGGTATCATTCTCCTATTCATATATGCACTCTTATTTGGTCTACATGTTCCTCTTTGGCGGAGGTAGTGATCAGCGTATGTCAAGTTATCTCAAGTTATCTGCATGTACCTAAACCCTGTGATCTTCATATCTAGTCATCAGTTGCTTAGCTTCAGTAATCTAGAATATGCAAGTAGAAACATAACTGGAGCTTTGTGAATAAGTGTGTGGTTTACATTGCTATGAGCTATATATTGGTTTTTTTTCCCTTTACTTACTAATTCTTTGACAGTTCATTGTGGTTCAAACAAATATCAGATATCGTTCATCGTCAACTTGTCAACTATTTTCTGTTTATCTCAGATTTTTCTTCGGTAGCTGAGAAGCTTATCATGCAGGTATGTACAAGCACCATTGGCTTATCCAAGGGAAAGGAAACGAAGAATGAACGGCGGTGAAGAGTGGTTACCATTTTGCCTGTATTCTGATGGAAAATTTACTGATAGACACAACTTTTACTGGTCCAGTTACTACTCTGCTAATCCCAGGGAACCAGATAACATGCAACTTGCACCTTGGGTTGCCAAGTTCTACAAAAGTAGGGTTTCATAAGTTGCCCCGATCCCACCCTTGTGTGGAATTGGGGTACTGGGGCAGTTGGGTGCGGTCTGTTAGTTGTAAGATTCTAACTTGTAAGTGATAACCTTGTAATCTTTGTGGTGTAGCTGTAATTTCTTACTTTTGTCATTATTATAGATTACAAACATAACATTTCGAGGTAACGTCTTGTACATCTAGAACACTACTTATGGCGCAGACCACGAGGTGAACACTTCGGACGGGACGATGAAACCCACACCTCAGTGGTCGTTTTATAACAAGTTTGTTAATTTGCAGAATCAAGTGTTTACTACTGTAACGCACTAACGCGTTTGTCAGTAAACAATGGTAAACTCAGGCGGACTTCATGTTTGGGCGTTGCTTTGCTGAAACTAGGAATAAATAAGACCGTGAAATTGAGAGCAATGTCTTCTGCTTTCAATCAAAAGTTTGCACACCATGGATACCTTAGATGGTTTCTCCTAATGTCAATGTTCATTTGCTAAATGTAGAAACTCAACTTTACCGTGAGTGTCAAAATAAAACAGTAAAGTTGGTTGGGCTAGTATAACCAGTGACATGATTATTAACACTTTAATCTTGTACTTGGTGTCACTGTGTCAGAAGACATGTTTGGACTGCCAACAGTAAAGTCCTTAACCAAACTGTATAAATACTGTAATCATTGCTTCAGTGGTAGCAGTGACCCAGTGAACTCCACGAGGACCCAAACATTATTGTCCAAGAGTTGTCAGACACCAAACCAAACTCCCTCTGTATTTCAAAATCTTGTCTACCTAACTCCTTGACACCATAAAAGAGTATAAAGAGTGAAGCAATCATCATAAATAGTTGTGAACTTGAACTTCTTAAAAGTGCTTGGAGAAGACTTGAGATGTTGAGGGCATCAGAAATAGTTGAGAAGTTGCAGCTAAAACCCCACCCAGATGGTGGGTTTTACACTGAAACCTTCAGAGATAACTCTGTTAGCCTATCCAAATCTCACCTTCCTTCTCAATGTTAGTTGCACCATCTTTCCTTTCTTGTTTTGTTCTTATTGGAGTACTATCCAAGTACTTTTCCCTTTTCTACTGCATATTTATTTTTATCAGTGATCATGATCAGGTTCTTAGGTTTGAATGTTTAATTTATGTTGTATGATTCATTGCATAACCCTGATAGTGATTAATTAAAAGATCATTTACTTGTTTACTTAAAGATTAATACTTTACACTTTTGCTACATTGGGTTTCTAGTGTTTGATACAATAGTTATACCCTTTCCCTTGAACTTTTATTACTCCACATTGGCTTACTTTTTGGGACATATTAGTTTTATTACTCTCAGCGAATTATTGAATATATTTCCTTTTTGTCAGGGTTATAATATGATAACTTATATGATGTTCCTCAAATTTTGGATTTTTTTGATGCTAAATTAGAATAATTAGTGTGATAATGTAATAAGCAAGTTATATGTTTCATGGAATAAAAAATATGTTGCTCAAGAATACTTTCTCTATGAAACATAAGTTTTTGGATGAAAAAGAAAAATTGTTAAGATCGTCACACTTTAATGAATAACTTAAGCTTTGAAACTTTTAGGATAGCATGTGATTGTTGTGCACTTTAACTTTAAGAAGCTTGTTTGTGATTATTGTACACATTTGTGCTTGCTTATTCAAGTCGTTAAGTGCAAATTCTTGTTTTAACACTCCAGAATATCAAATGTTTGTGCAGATAAGGTTGATCGGGCTGTGAGCACAGCAATTTACTTCTTGCTGCCTTCTGGTAGTGTGGCTCACATCCATCGAATTCCTTGTGCTGAAACCTTTCACTATTATTTGGGAGAGCCTATCACGGTAAAAATTATGTTTTTTTTGGGATATTTGTGTTGCTGCATACTTTGCTTGTGCTAGATTGAGAGATTTAGTTTGTACGGTTATGAACACTATTGATTTTTGGTGCATATAGGACGTTCCTGGAAAACCATCTGTATGCGTTATCTATGCTGATGGATTTTGATAAGATAGTGATAGAACACTGTTGTCTCTGAGCTAGCTAGTATAAAATACTTGTATCTTGTACATGACTAGTCATTCAGAGTGTACTATGGGGGTATTTCTTCTTATTATAAAGACTATATAGTCAGAGTTTGGTCTAGGACCAATTCAACTTGATTAAGTCTAGGCTCCTGATCAAGCTACACAGAGCACTAGTTGAGTGAGATGTGTTGGTTTTAAATTTGTTGGTGGTGAAGATATGACATGGTCAACGTTTAAGAATAAGGAGTAGAATACGAAATGGAAATATTGGTTATGATATGTAGAAGACTAGGAGCTCTCTGTGAGACTCTTTTACGTTTATGGGTTCTGGTATCAAGGCTCTAAAGTCTTTAAATCTTTAACACTTTTTGCAAGGAAGAAAAACCGAAAGTTATTGGGGACATGATCGTTTGCCATTCAACCAGGAGACATCTCCACTGGTACTTTTGTATATATTGAAGCCTAAAGTTGCTAACTTGTACCTTGATAGAAAATAACTGGTGTGAGGATGTGCAATTTATGCTTAAATCCCTGATGTAACGGCCTCCTTAGAGTTACCGGGGTTAGGTCATGGAACATTCATCTAATTGATCAGAAAATGCCTTGGCCAACACTGAAAATCTAGGCAAATATTTCCATAGGACGTACCTAGTTGAATCCAACTATGAAACGCTACTCAGATAATTTCATGGGACATGTCTAGTCAATCCAAGGAGGGCATCCTCATAAAAGAGCAACTTCCCATGATGATCAAGAAAATTGTAGGAAAGACAACATTATTGACAAAGTAAATAATGTGGTAGATACATCTTCTAGAGGGAGGTCGACATAACATATGATGGGGATGGGTGCGCACAAAACAAATATGATAATCATAATTGATGGCGCAAGTAAAGGAACACCATCGCTTAATATTGCAAGATCATTATCTGGTAGTTAATGCTACCTTGAAAAGTATTAGCTAAGAGGGTAAAGATTTACATGGATCCTTTGCTGTGAGAGCTTATATAAAAGATGTTGACATACAACTGCCTAAGCCTTCAGAACTCGCAAGGTAGCAGATTTCACTGGGATGAACCCATAATTGTTCGTGAAGATCTCTTACTGGATCGGCTGGTTTGCAATATTATTAGATGCAAACAAGTCTACATTGGTAGTCACAACAATGTTACATTTCTTTTGTTTTACAAGAGAAGTGGAATGTGATATTAGTATCATGTTCAGCTTCACAGGTCTCCACAACCATTGGATCAAAAGGTATTATTTTATGTTATGACGTTGCTCAAACAACTTCAAATTCAAATGCAAACCTTTTCCATGAAGGGAACAGTACAATATGTAAAATGTAAAACGTAGTTTAGATAAGCTTTGTCGTCTACTGTGAGTGACCCACTTATTATAAAAAGCTCATTACTTATACTCTGTTGTTTTTTTCTTACTGCATGTTTGGAGCTATGGATCTGTGTGCCGAAGATACAAATCTTATTATCTTAACTTTATGAAAATACTCATGCTTGTTTTGATGAATTATTTGTCAAATTGACACTCTGTGCCACATCGATAGCAGCAGCATGTATTGTGGGAGTAGTAGTAGGCATCGCTCCTAATTGAGCAAACTAATTAATTGACATGCTCATAAAGAGCTTTGCACTATTCAAGTGAGATGTTGTACTTGAGAAGTGAAATTTCTTGAGGGTTGGTCAGGTTGTGAGTTTAATCCTTTAGTAGTGTGTATTTGTCCAAGGTTTTTCTGTGTCTCTTCTAGTGAAATGGTCTGTTTTCTGCCCGGGACTTTTAGAGCTAGATATTTTATAGAGGACTCTACCATCATCAGGGAATTTTTTGCGTACAATGAAACTAGATATTGATGGTTGGTCAGATGCCAAAAATAAACTAAAGAGTACTTTGATCAAGTTACACTTGTGGTTTTGTTGCTAAAACTTCAAAGGGTCCCCGTTATTCCGCTAATAATTAGGAATGCCTCTAACTTGCCTAAAGAGGATTTCCATTTCACTCGTGTACTGTTAGTACTGCTTTTGATTGTCTCGCGGTCTTACCTTCATATGGTTTTCAACGAAATCTTGGTCTGACGTCCTCCGTTTGTGATGTTAGTTTCATACCTAGCTGAAATATTGCATCACAGGGAAAGTTGTATATGTTTTGTTTTTTTGGAGATGTGAAGTCCTTAGCTAGCTGCAACTAGCTCAGCCAATATGCCAACCGGCAGGGGGGGGGGGGAAGGGGGTGAGAAAGATGCGAATCATGGAGGAGAATAAGAGGACGTGGTTGGGTAGTGCAAGGAAAAGGGTGAGAAAGATAGAGGCGAGACTTGATATGAGTTACTGAGTTTATGGGGTATCTAGAGGATGGGACCATGGGGTTCTAAATCCTCTCCATTTCATACCCATCGGTTCATTATCATTATAAAAATTATTTCAACCAATACCAGAATTCCAGTACCTATATTACCAGAAAAAGATCTTCACAGTTATTTTGGAGAAGTAAATTTTTGTCAAGCGGCTTTTGGAACGATTTTGGTCCTATGTTGTATATTGACCAACACGCAGCATCATCTACGACAATCCAATGAGGTTGATTGTTCATTGAGGTAGGAAGCACCTAAGCATCAGAATATGCAACTGTAGAACACAGGATGTGTCCTTGTAAAAGTTAGGGAATAGTGTAATTTTGATTTACAAAGTTAGGATGCGACTGTATGCATGCGTCGCTATCAGTTACTTTCGTTGTACATTTTGGTATGATTTGTCGCAGGGTTAATAGGTGCTTGACAATCGCGAGAATTCCGGTTATGATGTTTGACACTGGCAATCTAACACTAATTATTCTTCTAACGACTACTCCGTATTTCTGAGCTTTTGTTGCTGTTTTTGTCGCAGAAATTTCTTATACTAAGTTCCTTTTGTTTTGGTAATACTGAAAATATCCTAATGTTAAGCCAATCAGCAATATGAATTTGCTAAATTAAGGGGTGTAATAATACTTTCTGCACCTATATCCAGTTCAGCCAATGCTTTCCCAATTTCATAACTTGACACCCCCCCCCTCCCCCTTCTCCATGAAAAGGAAGAAACAGGAAAATAATTACACATTGTACGGCATTATTACTTGCTTGTGTAGCTTTATTAGTCAATTTATCTTTTATTTACTTCTCTTTATCCATCTCGAAGTCTCTAACCACTAAAAGTCACCAACTTCAGGTGATAGAACTGGATGAAAGGGATGGGCAGGTCAAGCTAACTCATGTTGGACCTAACCTTCTTGAGAATGAGCAACCACAGTATACAGTGCCCCCTCATTTGTGGTTTGGTTCATTCCCGACTAAAGACGTTAGCATTTCTCCAGATGACTCTCAAATTGAAGTCACACCTAGAGATGCTGAGAGCCACTACTCTCTTATTGGTGTCACCTGTGCACCTGCTTTCCAGTATGAAGACTCAGAGTCAGGAAAGCGGAGTGAGCTCGTAGCTAGGTTTCCCAAGTATGAGCACCTTATCTCTCTTCTCACCATCACTGACTGAGCATGAGCTGTGTTCAAACCTATACTTTGTGGTTTGGGGTATCATCATACGGTTTATATCTCTTAATTATGCCGGAATTTGCCCTTTTTCTTATTAGGAAAAGACGAGTCCGCTGTTATTATTGTTGTTGTTGTTGTTGTTGTTGTTGTAAAAGTCCATTTGTCCAATTACATTCTATCTTAAAAAAGGTGAGGTTGGATAACAAGTGTAAATAAATTAAGGATCTTTAATTCAAGGATGTCATCAGTGATGAGGCTGAGTTGATTATGTCCCATTCGGTGTCCCTTTATCTCTTGTTCTCGACACAAAACACTTTCAAGGATGTCATCAGTGATGAGGCTGAGTTGATTATGTCCCATTTGGTGTCCCTTTATCTCTTGTTCTCGACACAAAACCTCCTATTATTAAGTAGTTGTGTTGTATTTTAACTCAGCTAATCTTTGTAAAAAAAACAAAAAATAAATAAAAAAAATAAAAGACCTTTATCTAAAAGCATGATTTTTTTTATTTTTTTTTATAATTCTGATTCAGACATGGCTTCCATTTAGCTCATATATGTGAGGAAATTAGCAATTTAGAGGTAATGAAATACAGGCTAAGGCCGACCTATGTGTTTTGCACAAAAAAAAAAAAATCATTTTGTGCGTGACGTACTCGAGATTGATATAAATTTTTTTTTTATACATCGGTGGGTGCCTATTTATTTTCTCCCGATATAACCCCTTTTTTTATTATCCTATGGGACAATACTACAATGTTTTTGGCTAGGGGAAATCATGTTTGTGCCCCGATATGTGGTCTAAAACTGCAGATCAGATATGTGGAAACAATTTCTGAACCCAATAATTTTTGTGGGTTATTTGGGCTGTCCCCTCATATTCGGTGCTATGTCCGGTGGCCTCTGAAGAATAAGTAGCAAATGTTAAAATGCATAGATGCATTGCATCAACTAGCTACAGCATTCCATGAAGCAAGTTCAAGGAAAATCTCTTTGACAGACTTAAGCCTCTCAAGGGTCACTGTGGCAAAATTCTACGGAAATTAAGGTACACAGAACAAGATGTTAGAATCAATAGGGTCAGGTTCCTCGTTTGCAAGTTATGCTTCCATGCAAAAAGGGATTTTTGCATACTTTGAAACAAAACAAGGCAAGATGGGCAGGCGGCTGTCTTTGCCTTTTCCATATCACGCATTCACGCACCCTTCACTACTACGTACTTCTTCCCAGCAAGGCCGGCTCAAGAGTAAGGCCAGTAAAGCAAGAACCTCACCCTTAAAATGACAGAAAAACAATAGATAATAGGCCTCCAAAATTGTTGGGGCTCAAATTCTAAGTTAGCATTAGGCCTTATCTTTTAAATTGAACTTAGGCCTTTATAATCGTTGAGCCGTCATTGCTAGTCCTTTCCAAAAAAAAAAAAAAGGAACAAAAAAGAAACTTCAAGAGAGCACAATAACCCGAAGACCATCTTGTTGACTTATCTACATATTTAGGGTGTACTCGAGCATATTTCTAGTGAGATGTTCATTACTCTCTCAGATTTTAAAAAAATGATGTTTTAAAGTAATTTTTAATTTGTAAGAAGAATGACATTTTAACTGTTTTTTTGCTAAGTTATCATCAACAACAATAAATTTATCATGTGATCCCAAAAAATTTATCTTTTCAAAAACCAATTTAAAATGCCTATAAATAGTTTACTAAGTTCAAGAAAGAAAAAACTCTAAAAAAAGAGTAGGAATAATGAAAAATTTATGTAACACAAACTACCCTTAATCTTCTTAAAAGTAATTGAAATATCATTTTTTAAAAATCAAATGGAGTATTAAAAAGGTAATTTATATCATGGACACGGGACCATGCTTCTCCATG
>CAAKMY010091322.1:0-44991 GCA_901111285.1 Corrigiola litoralis | reverse complement strand
AGTGGGTCATGCAGTTGGGGCATGGGGCTGCTCGTGGGGCAGTGGGGCTGAGGTGGGTCAGTGGGGGTGGGGATGGTGATGGGTCAGTGCAGCAGAGGTTGGAGAGGGGTTTTTGCAATTTTTTTTCTTTTTTTTTGGAAAGGGAATGGGGAGGAAGATTGGGGAGAGATAAGTAATTATAGGTAAAGAAAAGGAAATTTAAGGGTTAATTAATATGGTATGATTACATTAGTTCACAATTAGCCCTCAAATGACCAATCTAACGGAATCTATCAAAAAAACTAACGTCGTTGCTCATTAAGGGTATTTTAGGTTGAAAAACCAACCTGAGGGGTATTCTGCCTTTCTCGAAAAACACGGGGGCATTTTGACTTTTATGCAATACCTCAGGGGTACTTTAGAGAAAATCCATAATTTCTTTCATGCGATATATATCAACAAATTAAAATAAGGCTAAAAAGTACAATACCAATGCTTTTTTGCCATTAACCGGAAAATAGGATCATAAACTTGTGCGCATACTACAACATGTATCAAGAGAAAAACAAAAGCATAAAGAAAAACGGAAAAAACCCAACTCAACCTTCAGCGGCCGACAACCACTTTATCGACCGGTTGACCGGTGGTTGACAGGTTGCCGATGACATTTTCCGGTGAAAATTACCCTACTAGAGAAGAATTCTTACTCAGAGTCCGTTATTGGACTCCGTTTTTTAAGATTCACACTCGATTTTCAAGATCTAACAATATATCTCGCGATTTTTGATTTTTTACTTTTGATTTGCGAGGTTTTGATTGCTAGAGAAGGTAAGAAAAAGGGTGGTGGTGTCGGACGGCGACTTAGGGGCGACGATTCATGTGCAAATAGGAGAAGACGGGGTACTTTCTTCATTTGTTCTCCAGGTGGGCGCCAATGTCAAGGAGGGCGACGACTACATGAAAGAGGATGGGGTTGGCGACGTGGTGGGGCAACGACACTAACTGCATAAAGTGCGCGGTGGATGGTGGAGCTTACCGTGAAAAAAGGGTGGGGTTGAAGAGGAGAGAAGGGGTGGTGAGTGGATATTAATATTATTTTGGTGGACATTAGTCATACTCAATATGGACATTGATATAATTTTATGGACATTAGTTAGTTTTTCATATGGACATTAACTACGTTTTTTTATGGATATTTGTTTTATTTTATATGGGCACGCGCATGTGAGTGCATGTTATATTGTGCACCCATGTGAACGGTCCACGAATTGCCATTAACATTACTTACTAGATAATAAGAAAAGATTTAGCACAAGTAGTTAGAACTCTACTGTCCAATCATAAGGTTGGGGGTTTGATTCTTATCAGCGACTTTGTGCGCACATTTCAGATCAAAAGAAAAAAAACATTACTTACCACCTCGCCAAATTTCATACAAGAAGTCTATAAACTTTGCAAACTCATTACAAAACAGAAGATGACTTTTCACCACCCTGTTGCACAACACACAATTAAATTGGTGAGATTGAATAACTCCAATTTTTAACTTGTATATCTCTGGAACTTATTTATTCCCAAAATTGTCAGGCATACAAAGATCTCAATACTATGAGGGACTAAATCACTCCACAATCCTAACAAAATTGCTAGGCATCCTTTTTTCTTTTTCCTTGTAGAAGATTTGCAAATTTTGGTTCCATCTTGCAAGATTGAGTGAATTTGATGAACTAAACAGGATTAAAGATGACTCTTCTGGGAATTATGATGCTTTGCCTTTTGAGTGATTCATTCATCTAGACAATATAGAACTATGATGTTGTTGGCCGAGAAGGCTGGGTGGTGCCAATATGCCAAGCTGGCAGAGGTCGAGGCAGCGAAGGCCGTTGCTACTCAGAGAGGCTGAGCAATGCAGGGTGAGGCAGAGAAAAACAATGCTCTCAGTATGACTGGAAAACTCAGGACTGAGCTTCACAGTAAGGCCACTGTGGGATATGACATTAAGATAAGAAAGTTCTTTCTTTTCCTGTTATTTTGCTACTTGCGAGTGAGTGTAGAGATTTTACTGATCCTCGTTAGATACTATCTCGAGCTTTTGAACCCTTTTTTTCAGGGTTGATTACATTAGAAGGTCTTACTGGACTTCCATTAGTTACCACTACGAAAATAAAAAGAGTTGATAAGAATAAATTTCCTCTATTTGGAGTCTTACTCTTAATTGTGGTTGAATCATAATGTCTCTTGCAATCAATCAACTAAATCCGTAATGGTAGGTAGATCATACACTATACTGAAATGAAGATCGAATTTGATTGCTTAATATCCAACTTTAGAATTTAGGTCATTATTTGTATTACAAGAAAATGAGGCATGGACCATTTCAGGCACATCGATTCACTGTTGGACATTGCAGTTGTGGAGATCAGAGAATCCTCGTATATGAGTTCATGTTGAACAAGACCTTGGATTACCATTTACATGGTAGGTTCTTTCTGTTATATATGCACCTACTTCTATGATGCTGTTTGCTGAACTGATAATTTCAACCTTGCTGCGACTTCCTTATTTTGAGGCATTCTTTTGTGTGCGCTTGAAATCACGTGTTTTTTAGCGAGGCCAAATGTAACTTAATCAACTAGCTATTTGAGCTTGGCCTTCTTTGAGTTCTTTCTACGGTTTGTTGAATCTTATGCATAACTCATAACATTTGGCATGATGTATCAACCATTAAATTGACAAGAAGGTTACAAGTATGAAAAGTTAATTTAAGTATAGATAACCCATAAAATAATCAATCATCAAATTATACCTTAGCCTGATTAGTTCACCAATGATGTGTGCTCTGTATTATTAGACCAAAACACATTTATTAATTGTATTCAATTTCAAATGTACTCTTGTTTTATTCTCGTCCATTAAAAAACATTTTATTTCATTAAACTTATTAACTATCCCAAAATTATCATAGTATGTTTCCAAAGAATATACTTTTTAAGGGATAATTCTATTAGAATAGAAAATTAAGTAAAGGTAATAAGATGACACACAAAGTTACGATAATCCCTTTTTGATATCAATTGGAGACGTTCATTGCATTGCTTAACAAAGTTCATATGAATGAAAAAAGAAAGTAACATAATTTTGTGATAACTGATAAGCGATCGAGACTAGAGAAGCTTAACTAGATATTATAGTACTAGAGAAGAGAAAATGCTTAACTGGTGCTCTTTGCTTCTATGGCGCTAATTCTGAGTCAAACTTCTGGCCCAAAGGACACTAATCTTTTGCTATGTCCTTCCGCAAAAAATAAAATACTTCAAAACTACCCCACCAAGTGAACAAACCAAAGCTGTAAAGATTACAAGAAGACCAAAAGCAGAGCATTGGATTATTTCTGCTAATAAAATTTAGTACAGAAATCAAAATTATGGAAAGCAAAGCAGAAAAAAACCATGATGATCGGTAATGTGTAGGACATTGACATCATTACGGTCCTCCTCCTCCAGCTTAATCCCTTTCTTAAAAAAGCACACCTTACCTTATGCTGAATTATGATTATTAATGACACAAAATACTTGCATCTACAATGTAGTTTTGTTACATAAGCCTACCTCAAAAACTAGCTCTAGCTAGTAGCTTCTACCTTTTTGCTAACCTTAACTAAAGAACTCACTTAAAAGAATGGCAACAGTTTCCCCTTCACACAATGTTTCTCACCAACTAGATCATCATCAAGAGAGGGACAATATCATCCTTGATTTCCGAGCACCACCGCCATCTCCTATCGGCTCAAGCCGCCGGGCTTCCTCGGTGGCCAATGACGAGGTCTTAACGGACTTCCTAGAGAATTCTCTTAGGGTCCCGGACCTCATTCTTCCTGATCGAATCTTCCCTAATCAAAACCCACTTAGAGAAATTCCAGCAGTCGATTTTGCGGTCTTGAATCCCGATGGAAATTGTTCAGTTTTGAAGATCAAGGAGTCACTTGCTGAAAATGGGTGTTTTCAGGTGATCAACCATGGGATTTCACTCAAGTTGATCAAGTCGGTTTCAAGACGAGGCTCGAGGATTTTCCGGCTCTCACCGGAAAAGAAGATTATGGCAGTGAGGTCGCCGCGGTTGCCGTTTGGGTTTGAGGAAATGGGTGGAGATCAGGAAGAAGTTATAAGTGAGATGAGTGAAGAGTTTATTTGGGGGAGGAGTTATGCTTTTAAGTCGAAAATGGAGGGAATTTGGCCAGTCAAATATTCGAAATTCAGGTAAATAACGTCTCGAATCTCGTAGTTTACATGTCCTCCCCTCCAAGTTTTTATTTAACTGTGAAGGAATAATGCTGTTGTAATGTAACAATACGAGAGGCAAGAAATTTGTCACCCTTAAATCCTTAATAAGTGGACTAGCACTAAAATGGATCAAGATTAGAATGGTAGATAAATTATAATCCATATATCGTATTTTTTAAGATGTGACGAATTGTTCTCAAACTCGTAGTCAAATTAGTCACACAAGAACCAGTGTGACACGATCTCATCAAAGAGGCATCTTGATAAATTTAGTTTTTTTTTTTTTTGGGTGTACTCTTGACAAATTTTGGTTGATTCCTATGCATTTTGAACCTCATACTATGTGGAAGACTTTTTGCGTTTATGTATGGAGATGTCAGATGTCTACTAAATTACAACATGCAACATTGCAGCGAAAAGTTGGAGAATTTAGCATTAGCAGTTGAGAAGGTGGCCAAGGACATTATGTTGATCCTGATGAATGAGATTTCTCACAATGGACCAAATTTTCATGAAGGAAGTTTGGATGGTAAAGATAACCCTTATCTGCAATCCAAAGGTAGCATATGCCACATCTACAAGCATCCTCATGATGTACCCGTTGATCGATGCATCAGCTCCCTTCGACACGATGTCATAAGGATGATGATTAGAGGATCAGATTACTCCCATGCATTGTCATTGCATTTATGCGACGGATCCTCGGAGTTTCATGTCTACTCCAAGAAAGGCTGGGTTTCTTTCACTCCGTTAGAAAATGCCTTGGTTGTCACAGTTGGTGATCAAATTCAGGTAATTTACTATTCTAATCAAACAAACTTTACAACTAGGGTAGGAGAGGTCCAGAGGAGCAATACCCATGGAATTAACCAAGAATTAAAAATAGGAGTAGCTAATATATCACTTTAATTTCTCTATACTTTTTTTTTTCACCTTTTTCAATTTTATTTTTTTCTACCTTTTACTATCAAATTTTGTCTAATACGCGCTACTAGCTCGATCCTCCCCTAACTAAGTCCCAATAGTATGCATGACACATAAGTTTCTCAGCTCCTTTATTCATGAGGCCGATTCTATATCATTCTAAAATGAATACTGTAGTAGTATTACTTAGTAAGAAGAGTTAATTGCTCCCTTTTGTTTGAAAAAAATACTTTCCATTATTACAATGACGAATAACGAAATGCTAAAAAACAGTAGTCACTTTTCTAGGCAAGTAACTGTAGTGAATTTATGGGCGCTTGAATGAACTGGATTCTTCGGTGATTAAGCAGAAAAGCCATCAAGAGCCAGAACCTCGTGTGGTTCAGGCAACTATAATTGGCAACACATAAATCCTACTTGGGCCCAAAATTGTGGTCCTTTGAACAACAAAGACTCTTTGAGATGCTAAAGATACTAATTTATATTTATCATGCCCAACAAATTTTGCCATTGGAGGCCCCTTCTGTCTCTCATGAGAATCATGATTCATGACCTAACATTTAATCTACTAGAAAGAAAAGAAACGCAATAATCTTACTCGGTGCCCTTTTGAGCTGTCACATTTTATGTACTGCAAGATAGTAGCTCATAGAGAATTGGTCTATTTTTATAATAAAAATAGACGGATTTTTCTAATAATTTGTGTACTTTTATTTGTTATAATAAATGCTCCAAGTTAGATTATGATTGTTACCTTGTCTTTTCATTTCTTAATTTTACTTATTTTTTATATATACGTGCGTTGTCACAGGCATGGAGTGGTGGACGATACAAGCATGTGATAGGAAAACCAATATATGCAAGCAAAAATAAGAATTGTACATCAATGGCTTTCTTTTACTCTCCTCCTCCAAGTAATGGCAGGGACTATTATTGTCACAAACAGGAGAACACAA
This sequence comes from Corrigiola litoralis, assembly GCA_901111285.1. Classification (NCBI taxonomy): domain Eukaryota; kingdom Viridiplantae; phylum Streptophyta; class Magnoliopsida; order Caryophyllales; family Caryophyllaceae; genus Corrigiola; species Corrigiola litoralis. The sequence goes on along the minus strand of CAAKMY010091322.1, from coordinate 38,852 downwards.
GGATCATCTCACTACGAGAACAAGCAATAATTGCTATATTTTTCACAATTGCATGCCAATTCCTGTTTCATATCTACATTGGATTGTGAAAGCTGATCTTGTTGTGCTAATGTTGTGTTCATGGTGACATTATGGCGATTGGAATTTGGTTTCACTCAATATGTGGTTACAATATAAATTACTAGTGATTGACGAGTGCCGTGTTTGCATTTTCTATTGTCACAATCATTAAAGAAGATGAGATATTGAGCCATAATTTGTCTAGGAATGTCTAGTGTACTTGGACAGAAGCAAATTCAAACAGAATTGCGAAAGGTTTTTGACCATATAATTCAAACTCCAAAGGGAATGAAGCCCGTTGGATACAAATGGGCATTCTTGCGGTATAGACATGAGAAACTCAATATGTTGATATGCAACTTTATAGATTATGGATCTTCTCAAAGGTAGGATTTGATTACAAAAAGACATATTCTCTTGTTGTGGATTCAATGTAATTAATAAAAGCATATTTCCATAAATTTAAATAAATTTATTATTGTGCTTTTAGTTATATGGCATATTCTTGAAGATATTGAATTGAAAATGTTATATTACTTAAATTCATCTTTTATGAAAACTTTTAAAATTGGTACACATATTCAACTTGACTATATTAAAAAAAAAAATAAGACAAAATTATTGTAATTTTTATTAATTTTCCACATAAATAATACTTTTTGCCATTTTAGAAACGAAATATTTCGCTAAAAAAAAACTTAATAATTAGTTATTCTAGAAACTTCGAACTAGTAGAAAAACTTGAAATGAAATTTGTTGAATATTTTCAAAAATTAATACTCTTTAATATCTTTGCTTGTATAGATCGACAAAACAATAAACATTTGTTAGAGGTGAATAGAATATTTTAACTTTTTTGAGGTTTTAACCACGATTCGAAATAATTCAATTATTCGGGAGTATAAGATGAAATATTGTTTCAAATTAGCATACAAGGTGCAAAAAGTAAAACCACGAGCACACAAACTGGAATTTCCAAAAATAAAAAAATGTTCCATCTCCTTGCTATATCCATATTGAAACAAGAGATATATGTACCCTTTTCTTTTTACTTAGTTGTCTGTTTTACCTCTGTAAAAACACAAGGCACAATGATATGGCGCCACCGGGTGGCGCTCAAATTGTGCGCCTCCCTAATTTAAAATAAAGGAAAAATAGGTATATAGAAAATTGCCTTATTTTAATTGCCAAAACTTTTAGGGGTGAGAAAGTAATAATACTGAATCACTTTTAGGAAAGTAATTATATCAGTGTTGTGGTTTAGGAAGAAAATATCTATATTATATACACAACAATGTATCAAGTTTTATAGGATGTAAACTCGATAAAGAGGAACCAAATTAAAGTCAGAGAATTCTTGCTCCAACGTTCACCAAATTCTAGTGCCTAAGCTCACAAAATGCCAATTTTTTAGCGGAAAGCAACTATATTTATATAGTATGATCGTGTTCTTTTAGACTAAAACTAAATTGAACTATAAGCTTGTTACAAATAAATTGAATTGAAAAAAAAGAACTAGTTTAAGTGGTTAGAGGTCTACTACCCAAAATGTGAGATTGAGGGTTCGATTTTTATCAGCGATTTTGTGCGCACATTTTTCAAACCCAAAAATAATTATAAATGGAATTGACCTTAAATGGACTAAACATAAATGAACCCAACTAAGCTGATCTTAAGTGAACTAAGTTGAATTGAATATAAATGAACTTAAGTGAGTTGAATTCGATTAACATGAAACTAAACTAAAATATTGATCTTGACTTAATTGACACAGTTAATCGAAATGAACAAAACTATCATGTTAAAATGAAATCAATTAAACCAAACTAAACTAGTGAACTGAAATAAATTTTTATATATCAAATTAAACTAGTTAGCTGAACACCACCGAATTAAATTGGTAGACAAAACTACATCAATGATGATGATGATGATAATAATAATAATAAATTAATTAATAAATAATAACTACCTTATTAACAATAACAATGGTAATAGTACCAATGACTACTAAATAAATAACGACAATACTAATAATTATAATAATAATATTTTTTAATATATTTAGTTCCAACTATCCAGGCCATGCTAGCTAGTAAGCAATTTTTATGATATATTGAGTTTCAACCATCTATGTTAGTGTGTATTTTTTGATGCTATGTTTGAAAATAAATAACATGAGTTTAATATAAATTACGGTTTCAATTTTTTTCTCCAAATAGGTCTGATTTTACAAGTTTCTTTTATAAAATTTCTACTTAGAAATTACTATGGAAACTAGTTATATATAATTTCTTACTTTAATTTCAATGTAAAATATTAGTGTATAATGAAGAATATGGACGCATTAGAAACTGATGATGGCTACAACCAATTTCAACTTCTATGAAATTGGCCAATCGGCCATGTATGTATTGTATACGGTAGCTACGGGCTGTGGAAGCTAGAACTGGAAACACCATCCAAGATTAGAATGCATGTTCAGTGATTAAAAGTTGGACTCGTCCTTTTTTTTTTTTTAGAGAGATGGACGTTATCTTAGCATAGAAGAAATCTGAAAGAAGCATATTTACTTATCAATATATTTTATGTATAGAAAAGTTTGGATTCTATCAATATGTCAATATATAATATTATTAATCTTTCTATATTGTCCTTTATTAAATGCACAAAATGAAACTCAAATATGGAAGTTGGGAAACAAGATTACATAAATACCCCGGATGGTGCACAATTTGGACGCCACTCGGTGGCGCTATCTCATTTTCCAAACACAAGAGACACTCCACAAACACATGCAGTCGGAGTCCTTCTTACTCCTCTACTTAAACACGGACAGTCAAACAGTTAACAGTTAAAGTGCTTTAGTTACAGAATCTCCCAACAATGGAACAAGCAACTTCACTTGATGACTTAATCATGGAAACTCCACCTATTTTCTCAGATTCTGAGGTAATCATTTATTTCCTCCAAACACTTCCTTTCTTCTACTAACAAATTTCATCATATTCATTCATTACCCTGGTTTTTATTAACTTGATTCATGATTCTTATATTCTGAACATTGATGGAGAAAAGTTGAATTCTTTTGAGTTACCAATATGATATTTTCACATTAATTGTGGAAAAATGGCTTCTTTTTTCTTGCTGTAGTAATAAAATTAATATCAGGTTGATGGTATGAAGGTGAAAAATGTCAGGTTGATGGTGTAAAGATAGTTCTTTACTTTCCCAAGCTTGTGTTCTCCTGCATTTTTGTGGGTTTTTATTTTTCTGGGTTTTTGGTTTGCATGGAGAATCTGATACTGTTTGATTATATATGAGGATGAACCATTCATATGATGATCAGATTTTTAAGGGTATGAAAAAGATTGATAGCAATTTGCATGCTGTTTAACAAGAGGGGATATATGAAAACTATGGATGGGAAAGGGAGAACTTTTTTTTTTTTGGTCTGAAATGTGTGCACAAAGTCGCTGATAAGGATTGAATCCCCAACCCCATGAATGGGGTAAGAGAGCTCTAACCATAAGAGCTAAATCTTTTCTTAGGGAGAACTTATTTGTTGCCCGTGGGCCGTGGTACTCAATTTGAGTGTTACCTTCTTACAAGAGGGCTTGGTGGACCCTTCCAATAAGGGGGATTATATTTATACATGTCATAGGGTGGCGCCCAATTGGTTACTACCTGGTGGCATGACTTCTTGTTTTATTTGGGGTCGAAAGTCGTGAGGCATTCAATTAGGTAAATTGATCGTTGTTCTATACATCTCTTTGGTTGGGTGGTACTCCAATTTGAGTGCCACCCTCTCACAGGGGCTTGGTGGACTCTACCAATAGGGAGAACTAAAATAATACATGTAAAAGGGTGGCGCCCCGGTGGCATGACATATCATTTTATATGGGGTCAGAAGTCGTGAGGCACTCATTCAGCTGAACTGATCGTTTGTCTATAATCGAAACATGATCTATTTCAGGCTTTTGTTGTCTTAGACAATGATGATAGCCCCTTTGGGCTTTCCGCAAATTCTCAAATAAGACGGCCTGACCATAAACTTATGGTTAGAATATGGCACTTATTGACTTAAAAAATCATAAACGTAGTAAAAATTGACCCATTTTTATCGAATAGTGACCCTCTATTGGGTGGCAGAGATCCCTGTAGCTTATATAGTGAGTAGGAGAATTTTACGTATGTTTAGTGAGGGCTAAGATTAATTTGTGTTTGCAAATAGAACATGACTGCAGAGATTACTCATAAAAGTTGTCTGCAAGTTGGCCGTTAAAATGCGCTTCTCGATTGGACCAATTTGCTATGGCCTTCAAGGAGCTTATAGAGAAGATGTGGAAGTTGCCAGAGTCTCTCACTAGTGTTAGTCTCTTGGCAGACACTCGTCAAGAATATCGTGCAGGATATGTATCTATGCTATGCTTTCTTGCTGCAGAAATTTAAAGTGTCTTGCTAGTTTCAAAAGCCAAAAACCTGGTGCATGAATCCAGAATCCATCATAGCTCTTAATAATCATGATAAACCAAAAGTTAAATGACTGTTAAACAGGGCATTCAGCTTATATGTGAATGGACTAAATATAATTTTGCTGCATCCTTTGTTACCCAAACTACCATTGCAATATCTGTCATTGAGCTCAAGTAGATTGGACTTTACAGTTTACAAATCAAAACATTGAATCTTGTTGAACAGATAAAGACAAGTCAGCAATAAAGTGCTTCTTGCCTATATGGCTAGATCTCTTTTATGTGTTCAAAATTCTATCGCATCTTAGTCTTTGAAGGTTATGTTCCCTTATGTAGTGCTGAAGTCAAACTGTAACCCCTCTACCTTCCCTTTTTCTGCATCTTCCTTTATTGTTCATTGTTGTTGGCACCTGAACAGATGGCTCCCCCACACTCTTCTTTGCAGATTTCAGAGATGGAGAATTTATTCAGGGAAGTCGGAAAGGATTCAGTGAACCAGGAATTCTGTCAAGACCTTGCCACAAGTTTTAGGTAATCAGACACAGCTCTGTTACGAAAGCTGCCTCCGGATTGTCCTTTTACCTTAATTTGGCTCAGTTACGTACAAAGTTTAGTTAATTTTATCGAGTAATCTCTAAATATGGATTCATCATTTTCTTGGTTTTTCTTCACCACTGCAGTTCGTCCTCTTCTCGCATTGGGAAATCACCCATAAGCTGGCAGCAGGTAGATTTCTGTCTATTCCTTGTGCTTTTTGGCTCATTTCATCCGAGCCAGTGCATTCTTAGTTTTTCGTCTGTTCTATGTTCTGCCAACCTACACAGGTTCAGAGTTGGTTCCAATGTAAACTAGAAGATCCACAAGATATATCTGGTGCCTCTATTTCAAGAAAAAGGCCAGAGATGTCCATAGTGCTTAAAGGTAGCATATGCCAAACGTGTTAAATGTCTTTTAAATTCCATTCAACTTCAACTTATCAGAAAGTAGGTGTTCAGTGTCTTTTTGTTTGCTTATGGTGTAAACATTAATTTAATTTAGGTGGAACAGCGGAAGAACTTGCAGAGTTGGCTTTCGAGGCCAAATCTTCTAGAGACAATGCATGGTGAGCCATGAGCATGCAATTACAAAGAACTGTGTTTTTTCCCTTATATACTCGACTCCACAAATGTCACTTTTTATTGAGATGTTAAAGATTTTTCGTAATAGCACGGAAATAATGTTTTTGGAGAGTAGTAAACAACGTACTTATTTTCGTCATATAAACTAAAAGGATCACCATTTGCCAAGTTACACATTTTGAATTGACAAAGAAGCAGTAGTTCTCGAAGCACCGTAACTTTTTATTTTAAATGGGTGTTGTGTTTATTTGTGCGAGCAAGCTTATACAGTGTGCAAAGTTGATTCTTATATTGCAATGATTTGTTTGGTCATTTTGTCACTTTAGCTACAGCCAAAGTGAACTAAGGGATAATAGCTGATTTCCGTAACATGATTACTTCTTATCTCTTTTTTATTATCTAGAACTGTTAATATTTTCTTAGTGCATGGTCTGACATGTAGCCCTTTCGTTTCTTTGAAATTCGAATACATCCCAAGACAGCATTAATGTGGTTTCTCAACTGAAGACGAAATACCTGATTCTAGCATATGAAAGGTTAATCAGCAAATCTTACAAAATATATGTGGTAAAGGAATAATGAGATTCAGTGCAAATTATTTCATAAAAGCGAAGCTCATCGTAAAGATCTCTGTATCCATTAGATTTTACTTTTTATTCTCCTGTTCTGTGATTTGCTGGGATGATAAAAGCTTCTCTAAGGGGGAAAGATAGTATCTTACTAATATGCTCTTTGGTATGCCAGGTATGATGTTGCTGCATTTCTAAACTACAGATTCCTATGTACCGGGGAACTTGTAAGCTCTTAGTATACTGCTCTCCTTGTTTGCTATGCTACTTCAAAAAAAGTTTTCAATCTGCCATATGATGGTTGTACCGTATCTGAAGAATGGAGAGAAATGAACTACAGGTTTAATTCGTATTTATTGAAGGGCGGAGAAGCTTGTTTTATGTATGAGATGTCAAAAATTTGAATTGGTAGCACAGTCTTCCAAGTTTTGTAGCTTATTTGTCAAGCATCTAGGAATTATCGAATCAGCCTTGCTTCGGAGAGTTCATAATTGCTCCCCGCCTAAATTAGAAAGGAATTCTTGCAACTGCCTACACTCTAGTTGAGTTCAGTAGTATTGAGGAAGTTCCTAATTTTCACTTCTTCCACCTTCATTTCATACTTTGCCCCCTTTTCCCGTTTCGATTGCATTGAGGCAATTTTCCAGCTTTTCAATCTGTTGTCATCTTGGTAAATTGATGTATATATTGATAGTAGGCTGGTTACGTCCTATTTCAGGCAACACGGGAGAAAATTAAGTGCCTTATGTACCAGTCACGAGAAAAAACGGAAAAGAACAATTATATCCTTGTAAGGCTTTATAGTGGAGTGATCTGATAGCCATATAACTTGGTTCATGATGTTCTCTAGTTAATAAGATATCCCAATGAGTTTATTGTATCTCCTCCGAGTGTTGACTTGTTTAAGGGGTTCAATTATAATCAACTTCCTAAAAGATATCGTCACAAGTCTAGGACTACCTTTATATCTTCCGTCTATTTACTTTTCCTTATCATCCAATGGCATAAGCATTAATGTGAGTGAAATATAGTAGTAGTATTATTAGTATGGAACAGGTTGCCGGAAATTCTGTGTGAATTGATTTGCTGTACACTTACCCCAATTCATTGGTAGCCGTGTACAAAAACCAAACCAGTATAGTTAGAATCGAGCTCTCTTTTTTCTTTCTTGGTTTATGGTTTTTGGTGTGAGCATCTAGCTGAGGAAGCTGCAAAAACTCTATGCATCTACATAATGTCCATCGGTCTACATCTCGCCAATCTACCCTTATGGTTCTTGAATTGCTATGACTTCGGGAAGTGTGACGCCCAGCGAACGGAATTGTGTTATTATAGGAATACTCTCGTTATGGAGGTCAAGCATTTAGAAACCAAAAATTGTACATGCTTACTTCGTTGACTTATTTCTGTACTTGGAGTAAATTGTATAATGGAGAGTTTTCATGTTCGACGTACCACTTTGAAGAATTACTTTGTAGTCTTGGCATCCAACTCTTAAGCAATACTGATATTAAGGCTTTATCATCTAAACAGGAAGCACGCGTGAGATTTGCTGGTTTTGGTAACTCCCATGATGAATGGGTGAATGTAAGGAATGGAGTGCGTGAACGTTCAATCCCTCTTGAACCTTCAGAGTGCCATAAGGTCAAGGTTGGTGACCTTGTCCTGTGCTTCCAGGTATTGAGGGTATCCTTTTCTCTCTGATTCTCTCATCCCCCTCTCCTTCCCTACCCACTTCGCTCTTCTTTGTTGTTCTTTCCTAATAGTTTTGTGAGGGAAGGGGTTATAATTCTAATGTTTGCTTATCCAGCTGGTAATTTACCATGCCCGGTCATGTTTTACACTTGGAGGTCTCAGGTTCAAAACCCACTACGTGGCAATTATTTGGGGAGGGGGGGGGGGGGGNNGGGGGGGGGGGGGGGGGGGGGGGGATTTTATCCAACCTCTGCCCTCTCCCCTTGGGGCCTGGACTGCATACCTTGTGCCAGCCTACAGCGGTCCAGCCTAGTTAGGGATCACTTTCATCTGACCTACCTAAATAGATAAGGAAAGTAAAAAAAATATGCGATTTTCATTTGTTTCATATGCGCTCGATACTAGAGCTATGCAAATCTAAGAGCGCGTGGAGAGGAGCAGCCTCGAGAAAGTAAATATGCATTTTATGCACTTTTGCAAGGTTTACGCCCGCCTTCTAGAGTATAGGGAGTTGAACTCTCAGATGGTCAGTCTTAGCATATCTGTGAACATCTTAGTGATCCTGCTTAATCTTTTTGTATCACATTATACCATTTCGGCATTACACCGACGTCTCTAAGAGGCTTCTACCTAATGTCGAGTAGGGGGTTGACCTTTGCTACCTAATCTTACAATTGCAACCCATGGCAATTTCAAAGGAGTATTTCCATTTTGATGATTAAATCTCTGGTATCAAGATCATTTATCATATTAATTCTCGTCTTAACTCATACAAATACTTTTCAGGAAAGGCCTGATTATGCTATGTACGTCGATGCACATGTCATGGAAATCCAAAGGAGACTGCATGACATAAAGGGATGTAGATGTATATACGTAGTTCGTTTTGACGAGGATAAGACTGAGGTAAGGATTTTTCTCTGCACATGACATACATAAACACTTTCTCTGGAACACAGTTTTATGTATACTGTGATATAACAGGAAAAGGTCCAGCTGAACAAGATATGTTGTAGGCCAAGATAAGAGTCTTGCTATTTCGAATAGCTGTATCAGAAACTAGATGCTAGGCCTCAGCATTTTTATTGTAACATAGGCCTGCTGCTATCGGATATAATCAGACACTTGTAAGAAGGATATTAATTGCTGGATGGCATTGAAAGCCTTCTAAACTACAGAGAAACTTGGCAATTTGCTTGTATACCTTGAGGTAGATGATAAAATTTGATGAGCTAGTTCTGTAAATGGCGATGTTGAACTGCTAACACTGAACTTCCTCTTGCTTCAAGAAGGGATATATGAGTTATAGATGTAAGACCAGATTTTGCACTTGAGACCTAATGTATGGAGTAAGGACCTAATTCAACTACACAATCTCTAAACATTTTAATGGAAGAGAGAATGTCTACCATTATGCAAACACATTGTACATTCTGAGAAGCCACATAATCTGATAACAAGAATAGGAGTGGGCACAAAGAAGAACAAAAAAGGCATCATCCGCATAAAGGTTGGGAATGGAAGGGGTTCTCCTAGCCACCTTAATGCCCTTGAAGCGTCCATGCCTTTCTTGAGATTTCATCATTTGAGAATGAATTTCCGATTTCCGTGCACAGAATAAACAAGCAAGGCAGCAAAGGGGATCATCTTGCCTCAGGTCACTATAGGCTTGAAACTGCCAGAAAAATACCATTCACCAAAATCCTTGTAAGAGACCTTAGAAATACATTGGAATATCCAATTGATCCATCCATAGGGAAAGTTATAAGCATGCAATACTTTAATAAGAAGCTCTCGGTTAACCCTTTCATAAGCCTTATTCGTGTCAAGTTTTATGGCTGCCAAGCGAGTCTTCTCTGAGCGTCTCCGATTGATATGTGTAATTATGCGCCACCAAACAATTATCATATATCAATATATCAATCTCCCAGTAGAGAAAGCATTTTGAAAAACACAACCATTACTTGGCATAATCTTTCTCAAGCGACCAACCAGGCACTTAGAAGTACACTAGAACGTCGCAAAAAATTGGGCGTGGATGACTCAAAACCGTCTAATTATCCACCTTAGGAATCAAAGAGTTTCATCTTTTTGTTCCATTCTTTTAACAGAAAACCACTTTCTTTTAATAATTTTATATCCCAAATATTATTGTACTATTTCACCGTGGAAGCTTAGTGTTTTGTAATCACAAATGCCTTCCGCAAACTAGGTGATTTCGGGTTGGGAATGGAAAACGCTCTGCAAACTTGAGGATCACAGTTATGAGTTATCCAATAAATCCTCTTCTCTGTGTTCATTCAACTCTTCAGCGCCCTTCCTCCCTATCATAATACTTAAGGATGCTACCATTTCCCTTAGGGTAGAAGGGATCTCCTTCTGGTATTAGCTCATACTATATTGTTAATTTTAGTTGCATAATACTAGTAGTACATCACAGCAACTTCAGAAGCACCGTATGCTTGCCATATTGCAATGTACGAAAAACAAATAAGGGGTGGGTACAAACATAATGAACAAGCAATAGTTTACCAAGTCAGACCCTTTCATCTTACCCAATAATAAGTTAATAACCGCAGTTCTCAAGAACATAGAAGGTGGCCTAAATAATTACATTGACACGCAATATGATGCTGAACCATAGACAAATAGCTTCCTAGTTCCTATGATGGCAAAACAACTAGAATCTCTATACTCCAGAATGATATACTTGAAGATGGTGGCGCTTAGTCAAAATACTCCACTAACGGAGTCGACCAGTAGCAGGGGCCGAGGGCTGAAGGCCAAAAGAGTTAGGAGGTGCAACCGAACTGTCCACCTCAGGAAGTAATTCTTCCATAGCAAATTGAAGCAACATGCATCTTCTTCGCCCACATTTCCTGATAATCCAAGATGTCAGCACATTACAGTTAGTCAAATTTTCTAATTTAGGTCACTTTGTAAGGAATTGTGTCGTCAAAGCATATTTCTACATCATAAGACGGAAGCAGTCAAGCAGAGGTGTAACTCTTGAATCATGCAAACAACATCCACATACAGACTACAAGGTTGCTTGAAGGTTAAACAATCCCAGCAAAAGAAGAAAAAAAGTGATTACTCATTAGTCCCACCTCTATATTTGTACGGGGAAAGTTGAGCGTACGACAAGTCTCCCGTGTTTGACCGATACCTATTTGTCGTGTAGGGATGCTAAGAGCAAAAGCAGCCTGATCAGGAGTTGCCGCAGTAGCTGTAATACGATAACCATACTCCCATCTCTTGTGAATACCTTCACTAGGGTAGTGAAAATCAAGCTCGACTACCTGAAATTTAAAGGCAAAGCCAGAATAGAATTCTGTGAGATTTGTAAATCACAGTTTCATAGATCACATATCAGAAAACAGTAAGAACCTGCTTCGAGTATGCTGCGCCAAGCGACATCACAATTATCCATAGACTTCCAGCTGTAGCCATGGATGTGATGTAGTAGCCTTTCCTCCATTTCTCATTTATCCACTTACAGGGGAAGGAATTCTGTAGTTTGTAACACTGGCGTAGGAAGCATGTACCTAAAATCAACAAATGACAGTCAGAAAGGCAAGAGCTTCAGATGTTTTTCGTCTAAGAACCAGTGTGTTTAGCACCGACCTTTTGACATGGCAACCAGTGCACTTCCACTAGTTGATCCAGCAACTGCAGTGATGTAAAAACCTTTCTCCCACTGCTTCATTATCCAATCCTTCAAGGAAGCAAATTAAATCCTTGAGTAGCTCTAAATAAGTCATAGTTTTCTATAGTGGCTAGATGATGAGGCTGTACATATATATTATTTCATTTTGTACGAGTTTGTAATACTGATGCTAGAAGATCCAAGACTATTTCAAATGCTGTTCTGGAGGACACTGCTATCAAGTCGGACATCAGTGGGATACTGAAGCAGTGAAGAAAATGCTTTCGAATCTTCAAGTAAAACAGTGTGGGACAGAAACGTAAACTATAGATGGCAATTCTCTGGAACAATTGTAGAACATAAATTTTTTTTACATGTCTTTATGCATTAAGATTGGGATTAAGGTGTATATATAAACAAATTTTGTGGATGGTACATAAATAATACTTCTTTTTACCATCCACAGATTTATTCTGTAATGCAGAGAACAAATATTTATCAGTATGCTATATCAAGAATGTTCGCAAATTATATACAGATCCTTTTATTTTTAGATAAACTATATACAGATCTTAGCAGCAAGCATACTAAATCGCAGAATATACTGATAAGAGCACATACCTTGTTTAAAAGACATGGAGAGACATCATACACTTGAGCAGTGTAGCCAGAGTAATTATCCATAATAATGTCCCACCCATTAAGACTAGATGCAACACTGCTGATGAGAACGCCCTTATGATTACCTTTCTTTATATAAGAGCAAAGCCTTTCGTGTGTGACATTATAGGCATACCTACAACATAATTAATCATAAATGTATTTAGTATACATATGGTTAGGAAGAAGATTGATAAAAATAAGCAATAACATACAGACGAAAAAGAAGGATTGATATGAAAAAACTAAACAAATTAAACAACATCAACAGAGTATATCAGATACTCCCACCATTTCTAAACAGGTCTAACTTTAGTTTGATGTGCACAGATTAAGGAGATAAAAGAACAGACTGAGTTTCCCTTAATTAGAATTTACAAAAGCTGAAGGGGGAACATAACAAGTACACAAATGAACCTCTGATTGATTGAACGACCCGAATTGTAAACAGTAATCCACCCCTTTGCAGGCTTCCCCGACCTAAGTCTCTTATTGGCCTGTTTTTCATCACCCTCAACCTCTACAGTCGATAGCTTTCTTTTATGACCTTCCTGAGAGAGAAGCTTCTGTGCACCATCGGTATTTATTGGTCTCACATCAGAATATGGATTGAGAGCGGCATACCCATCAAACAAAGAGAGATATTTTGCGTAGTTAGGTTCCTCGTCAAACTTCAGTTTCACTACATGCTCAAGATAGTGTTTGAAAGGCTCAGGACAAGAACAACAAAGAACTTGTGGAGAAGTAGCCATCTTCTTCTTACATACAATGAAACCTTCTTCAACGGCCTGAAATGAGCATAGATAGTTATTTAGATAGCACTAAAGTTAATCCGTCCAAGAGATGACACCAACTCATATCCCCATATACCTTATAACCTTGCCATGGGAGATGACCAAGAAGCAGAAAAACTAGAGTATATGCTAGAGATTCTAAATCGTCTCTTCTAGAGCTTCTTCTCCCCAAATGAGCATGGACACTAGCATATTCAACAGTTCCCCTGTAAAGCCAAAACAAGATAATAACAAAGTTGACAAGTGAAATGATAATTAATCATTGACATGCAAACTCAGAATCTCTTACCGAAAATAGCCCAGCCACTGATCATACTTAATATGTGAACCGGAACTAACCCGCCATTTTGTTGCTACACCAAACAGCTCCATGTTATCAACAAGTGCAGGATAACAATTGATATGATTAAGTGATTAATTGTACTGGTGTATAATATATACGGTACCTAACCCGAGGTCTGCAAGAAACAACTTCTTTGCATCAGGTGTCCCGGGAGGACCAAGGAGAATGTTCTCAGGCTTCACGTCTCCATGAACGTACCTGCCAGGCAGAATAATATGAGATTCTCATAATAGAGTGGTGACCAAAATACAAACACAATGACTTCAAGAGAAACACCTTGCAGTCATGGATAATTGGATACCATAATGAAGAATTAATTCATGAATCCGTTTCAGATGTCATATTATATAGATCCGATTGACAAAGCATTGAGACAAACGATATGCCACCGATAAGATCAGAACCAAAGCATAGAATAGTGCAAAAACATATAGAGAAGGTTTCCAGAGCATAAACCCTTACAAATAGAGAAAACTCATCAACAATAAAAACTCATTTATAATCTATAACTCTATAAGCATAACGATCCTTGTCATATAACACACAGTAGAAACGAGCTTACACTTTGTGGCACATAACCCAAATGAACATCTTATTTTTTGAGAATTCATACCCTTTGGAATGCATCTGCTCCAAGATAGATATTGTTTCAAGAGCAATGCACGTAACCATATCAACCGACATTCTGAAATCCAAACAAATTGAACTTAGCTTCACTTATAAGTAAAACAACTACTAAAAGTAAACCTAGACAAAACAAGCAGAAGTATAATCTCAAGGCGAACTCTTGTCATTCCAAACATCCCACAGACTTGGTCCAAGCATGTCCATGACCTGTTAATTGATGCCATAACATAAACTGTTCATAACTGTAGAAATTATAATGCCGAAATACCAGTGTACACACATCGATAATGGTAAACAGTAGTCAGGAGTCGAATACAGACCATGACATAGTAGTCTCCTTGTCGTCCCTTATAATGCACTCGAGGTACACCATGACTTTCACCTAGAGCACTGTTTGAAAACATTGCAGGGAAAGAGTCACAAACGACAGGACCCTAATGACTAATGTAGTTATTACAAGACAATGATCAATACATACTCGTATACTTGCCACTCATTTGGAGGACCGAACATACATTCCTTGCTATTCTTATGTTCAAATTTCAAAGCCACCTACAACCACAATTCAGTTTTCCGGATTACTGGTTCCTTATAATGGATATAATCATATCAACCAGACGAATACAGAAGCTTGTAGCATACCTCCACAGCATCAATGGCAGGCTTCACATCTGAATTTGGGGCAGTAATTAAGCGGCCCAAGTATACTTGACCAAAACCTCCTTTACCCAGCCTTCTTTCGACTTTATACTCTGGTGACTTGCCAACCTGAACCTTTACAAAAGAAAGCAATTGAATGTGATCATTCCAAGTTTATATTAACGTCGATGAAATATAATGAAGGCGACATTTAAGTACCTCTGAAGGCAGATCACCGTAAGCTCGATAGTGATCAGCACCAGACCCACTTAGTAGATAATAATCTTCATTCGAGTCCATATTGTATATTTGCAAAAATGGCAGCTATATATTCTTCTCTCTGAAACTGTATAATGCTAAACACTCTTTACCACTCAGATCACTGATCAGTACCTTGTACAGTTCAGGAGAAAGTAGGGTTTTTTTAGGAGGGGTGACGTGGGGATATGTTGGCCCTTGATGCTTAAAAGTGGATGGTAGGGATGGGGGTGCTTCGGGCGGGAAAATATGAGAGTAAACGGATATATCTTCTTTGGCTTGTTAGGGAAGGGAACAAGAAATAAGACATATTTTTTGGCTGGTAAATGTGAGACAAGTAGGGGTAGTTAGACAGTTGGATTTGACAGTTGTTTGACTCTTTAAAACTCTGGCTGGTTTCTAACTTGTTGGAGAAGGAACCATCGATCATGTATTCAAAAAAAGTAGGTTTCACCTCCTAATTGAAAGGTGAACAAATTTAAAGAGGGAGTGGGGATTGTACTTGTTGCTCGAGAGGGATGAGGGTGTAAATGAGAGGAGCTTGAGCATGACCCAACTTGACTTGACTTATGAAGCTCGCAAGCTTGAATATTCGTGCTCAAGTCGAGTCGAGTTTAAGAAGCTTGAGTCAAACTCGACTCAAGCTTTTAAATTGCTGTCTCTACCTAGGTTTTTCTTTTATTTGAATGCGAGATACATATATATAACCTTTGTTTTGTTTATAGAAGCATATATGTATAATTGATCGAATAAAAAAATCTTATCTATAGCATAAAGTTCTGGTTGCTATATAGTTTGTTCTTTGTATTTGAAGACGAGATGAAACATAATTTTAAGGAAAAATTAACGCCACTAATCCGAACTTTGAGTGGTCTTCCGCTGATAATCCTAACTTTAGGTCATCCTCTCAATATCTGCTTCAGTAGCTGGTTGGTCGCTTATGGTAAATAAAAAATAAAAGTCAGTAAAAAGCCTACTCTGATGCCAAATGATGCAGTCGGAAGCACGGTATAGTTAAGCAAGCACTTAACTGAGTAACGATGATAAGTTCGCAAGCACACACATAAAGACTACTGGAATCCACCAGTGATAAGATCTGGAATCCACCAGAAAAGTAGAGTAAACTCTAGGGTTTTTGATTGTATAAAAGTTGAGTTCATAATAAAACACATAGGCCCTTTTATAGTATAAAGTACTAGGGCGAAACAAAGGAAAATATGAAACAATAAGGAAAGTCCACAAACGAATCAAAAACACGCGGAACAGCTAGACCCGGTCGGGTCGGGTCGGGTGAGGGTCAGACCCGGTTGGGTCTGGGGCTGCTGCTCCTTCCCGCTGCGATTCTTCGCTCGAGCAACTCCTCCTCGATCCGAGACGCCATCCGCTCTACATCAGTCTCCTCCACCTCCAAAGAACTCGTCCTCGAGTTCTCTTCTGGGCCACATCCTTATGAGACTCATACATGTCAGCAACATTGAAAGTGTTAGAAATGTGCATAGAATCAGGAAGAGCCACCACATAAGCATTATCGTTGATCTTCCTCGTGACCTTGAACGGACCATACTTGCGGGGTTGCAGTTTTTTGTACGTACCAACGGGAAAACGTTCTTTGCGCAAAAATACCATCACCAAATCGCCAACAGCAAAGACCTTGTCCCTGCGACGTTTATCAACAGCAACCTTGTTCTTTTGTCCCGTGGCCTCAAGCCTCGCCCGAACATCCTCTTTAACCGCTTGCATATCCTTCGCCATAGATTCAGCAGCAGAACTCACACCCGGAGCCTTGGGAAGAGGTACCAGGTCAACAACATGACGAGGCGAAGAAGTGTAAACCAAAGAGAACGGTGACTTCCCTGTGGCTGAATGCATAGCACTGTTATAAGCAAACTCCGCATGAGGTAAGGCTAACCCCCATTGTTTTGGCTTATGCCCACAAATACTACGAATCATATTCCCCAAAGTACGATTGGTGACCTCAGTCTGACCATCTGTCTGAGGATGAGCGGTCGAACTCTATTCAGCGCAGTACCAAATAACCTCCATAAAGTGATCCAGAAATGACTCAGAAACTTTGTATCTCTATCAGAAGTAATGGATTTAAGAACCCCATGCAAACGCATAACCTCCTTGAAAAACAACTTTGCAATGTTGGATGCATCCGATGTCTTCTTACAAGCAATGAAGTGCGACATCTTCGAGAACCTAACTACTACCTCAAACACAGAATCTACACCACGCTGGGTGCGAGGCAATCCCAACACAAAGTCCATAGAAAGGTCCAGCCAAATATCATCAGGAATAGGCAAAGGCAAATAAAGTCCAGCATTTTGAGACTGACCTTTAGATACTTGGCAAACATAACAGCGCTGAACAATGGCACTAGCGTCACGCCTCAGATGAGGCCAGTAGTATCGCTCCTCCAAACTGGCAACTGTCTTGTCACGACCCAGATGCCTTCTAAGACCACCACCATGCAGGTCTCGAATAAGTTTTTCTCGTAAAGAGGAACAAGGAATGCAAAGTCGGTCCCCTTTAAAAAGGAAACCGTCACATATATGAAAATCAGCACTAGGATGCCTGCCCTCACATTTGGCCCACAATTCCTTGAACTGAGCATCATTAGCATATAGCTCTTTTAACAGATCGAAACCCACAATCTCTAGTGCCAAGGTTACAAGTAGGGATGCTCTCCTACTCAAAGCGTCTGCAACCTTGTTCTGAACACCAGACGTATGCTGAATAATTATAGGAAACTTCTGAAGAAAACTTACCCAACGAGCATGCATCTTGTTGATGACTTTCTGGCTATGAAGGTACTTCAATGCAAGATGATCGGTGAAAAGGATAAATTCTCTTTGAATTAAGTAATGCTCCCACTGCCTCAAAGCTCGGAACACAGCATAAAACTCCTGGTCATATGTACTCCACTTCTGTCGAGCCTCACTGAGCTTCTCACTGAAGAAGGCCACTGGTCGCTTCTCATGTGATAGGACAGCACCTATACCAACCCCGCTCGCATCACACTCCACTTGGAATATCTTGTCAAAATCTGGTAACGCAAGGACTGGCGCCGTGCAAAGCTTCTCTTTAATCATGGCAAAACTCTGTTCTTGCTCAGAACCCAGTGAAACTTTCCTTTCTTCAAACACTCGGTGATAGGAGCAATAATGGTACTAAAATCACGCACGAACCTCCTATAAAAGGTAGCCAACCCATGGAAACTGCGCACCTCAGTCACAGAAGTAGGGGCAGGCCAGTTCCTAATGGCACTCAGTTTCTCTTCATCAACCTCTATCCCATCTTCACCGACAACAAAACCAAGAAAAAGCAACTTGTTGGTGCAGAAAGTACACTTCTTCAAATTCACATACAACTGATTTTCTTGCAAGACTTCCAAAACTTGCCTCAAGTGATTCAGGTGCTCAACTTTGTTCTTACTATATATCAGAATATCATCAAAGTACACTACCACAAAAGAACCAATGAAAGGACGAAGAACCTGGTTCATAAGTCGCATGAAAGTACTCGGGGTGTTGGATAACCCAAACGGCATCACCATCCACTCATAAAGTCCATCCTTGCTTTTGAAAGCTGTCTTCCACTCGTCTCCAAGCCTGATTCGGATCTGATGATAACCACTACGTAAATCAATCTTCGTAAACACTTTAGAGCCTGAGAGTTCATCGAGCATGTCTTCTAGCCGGGGAATAGGGAACCTGTACTTGATAGTAATCTTGTTGATAACTCTACTATCAACGCACATCCTCCACTTGTTACCCTTCTTAGGAACAAGAAGGACGGGTATTGCACAAGGGCTTATGCTCTCCTTGATAAACCCTTTCTTCAGCAAGTCTTCAATCTGTTCCCTCAATATCTCGTTCTCCGCAGGACTCATGCGATAATGTGGAAGATTAGGCAAGCTTGTACCTGGAATCAAGTCAATCTGGTGCTGGATGTCGCGCATGGGTGGGAGATCATTCGGTATCTCATCAGCTATCAGCTGCTCAAAATCACTTAGAATTTCCAACACTTTCGTTGGCAACTTTGTTTCCTCTTTCGCTGCACTCATGACTCCTTTCAACACAACTGGACAAAAGTACCCAGCGTCCCTCACGGCCTCTTCAAATTCCTTCCCATCTTGTGTCATAACCAAGAAGCTGGACTTCCCTTTCATAGGTGTCTTATCAAATTGGAGGACAGAAGCCATAGCAATCTTATGTGTACCCCAAGTGAACAACAACACATTATCTCTTCCCCTGTATGTAATATCATTGTTGTACTGCCAAGGACGACTAAGCAAAACATGACAAACATCCATATTCAAAACATCATAAATCACCTCTTCCGTATAGTATTTCCCAATGGAAATAGGAACTCTACAAGTCAGTGACACCTTAACATGGGTACCCTTACTAACCCATCCTAATGTATAAGGTTTCTCATGGGGTTCAGTTGGCAGTTTCAAATAATCTACTAGCTTATGTGAAACCAAATTCTCTGTGCTACCATTGTCAACAATCAAGTTACATACCTTATTCTTAATAGAACAGTGTGTTCTAAAAAGATTGGTGCGTTGTCCTTCCTTCTTGGATGTCAGCAATATCCTATGGAGTACAAAGTTCACTCGTTCCTAATCAGATCCTTCTTCAACAAATTCCACCCCCTCATACTCGTCGTTCTCCCCCTCGTACTCATTCTCCTCATTCAGAAGGGCAGTAATTTTTCTAGAGGGGCAAACATTGGACCTGTGTCCTTTCCCACCACAACGGAAACACTTGTTGTCGGACGGTTTTGCATAGGGATTAGCGGGTTTCTGGAGGGGCACTCTGCTCGGCGTCGAACCACTAGCGTTGGCGGTTCCCTTCGTTGAAGGAATTAAATCCTTTGACCCAGAATTGTTCTCCTTATCGCCTCCTGCTTCAGAATTGTTATATGGAGTAAATCTGCGATAAGATGAAAAGGTTTTAGGAGTCTTCTCAATAAGCTCGACCTTCAAGGCTAGTCTTGAAGCTTCCGTCACAGTCCACACAGTCTGCAAACCCATCATCTCCTGTATGGAAGTTTTCAAACCCTTGGTATAACGAGTCACCTTCTGGCCTTCCGTTTCACCTAACTCGTTACGCTCCGAATATCGCAGGAACTCAGTTGTGTACTCGGTCACACTCCTTTTGCCTTGAGCGCAATCAATATACATCTTATAGAGAATTTGCTCATAATCTGCCGGCAAAAATCGCTCTAACATTAAATGTTTCATCTTTCTCCAAGTCTTGATTGGTCCCTTTCTCTGTCGTTGTCTCTGAACAACTAGCTTATCCCACCAAACTGCAGCAGTACTCTTTAGTCGGATTGCTACCATCTTGACTTGTTTGCTCTCAGGAACACTCATGACATAATCTATCAACATCAATTTGCCAATCTAAAAATTCTTCAACCCCATAGTACCATAGAACAAAGAGATATCAGCTTTTACCCTGTAATCCTGGTGGCTAGGTCGATCTCCTTCTTCAACCTCTTCTACAATTTCTTCCTCCTCAGAACTCGAACCACCCCCATGTTGAACAATCTCCCCACGCCGTCGACCATTGGGTTCACCCCGCCTTCGGTTGTCGTGGTTGTTGTTGTTGTTGTTGTTGTTGTTGGCTATTTGGGTAGTTAATGTCTCCATCCAGTTAGACATCGCTGTCATGGCTGTGGTAAAAGCCGCATTCATCCTCTCAATATCTGCTCCAGTGGCTGGTTGGTCTCCCATGGTGAATCAGAAACAAAAGACAGGAAAAAGCCTGCTCTGATGCCAAATGATACAGTCGAAAGCACGGTATAGTTAAGCAAGCACTTAACTGAGTAACGATAATAAGTTCGCAAGCACAAACTTAACGATTACTGGAATCCACCAGTAATAAGATCTGGAATCCACCAGAAAAGTAGAGTAAACTCTAGGGTTTTTGATTGAATAAAAGTTGAGTTCATAATAAAACACATAGGCCCTTTTATAGTATAAAGTACTAGGGCGAAAAAAAGGAAAATATGAAACAATAAGGAAAGTCCATAAATGAATCAAAAACACGCGGAACATCTAGACCCGGTCGGGTCAGGTCGGGTGAGGGTCAGACCCGGTTGGGTCTGGGGCTGCTGCTCCTTCCCGCTGCGATTCTTCGCTCGAGCAACTCCTCCTCGATCCGAGACGCCATCCGCTCTGCATCAATTTGTTTATTTGGTTCATAATCACACAATTGAGACTTATTTTCATCTCCTTCTTTCATGATTACGTGGTGGATATAATGATACTTAAGTAGTTAAGTGGCTTTCATATAATAGCTTTTCTCTAGCATATGTCGTTAATAGATACCATTATTTCAACTCGCATTTGTTGTAGTTGTATCAACAATAACTATACACTTCTAATTTTTTATTGATACACAATGATGTATTCATATTTGAGGATGTTTTGTCAAGATATGAACATATGCATATCCCTATCTCATATTGGTACATATGCAATTAAGCATTGTTATCTTAAGAAGGAATGGTAATAAACTACAAATTACAAGAGCACTCCAAAATTTAGTCATGCACAAGTCAAGCATTTGCCCTTTTTACCCTCAAAGCCTCAATTTCACTCAATGCAAAGAATTAATGAGAGACATGTGGCTAATGGTATGTTACAGTTTTTACAAGATGATTGACTAGCCATGAGTATGACGATACGGTTGGGGCCTTGGGCTGGCACCTCCTGTACCACCGCGGTGGTGATGGGCCGGAGATGGGTGGTAGCTATGGGGTCTATTGGGCTTCTTCTCATGTCCATTGGACTTTGACTGTGAAGAGCTGGCCTTTGAGCTCTTTGGGTTCATTCTAATGGTACTTATCCGTTCCAAAATCATGGAAACTTCCGACATTGGGGGTCTGCTATGTGGGTCGTTTTGGAGGCATCTCAATATAAGCTGGGCCAACTTATTCACACCTTCAGGTGGGTAGTCCTCCATTCTTGGGTCAATAATCTTCTTTAACTTGGCCTTCTCACTAAGCATGGGCTTATACCAATCAACAAGACTAGTCTGTCCAGTGGGCCTGTTCATGTCGTAGGCCCTCAGCCCTGTGATCATCTCCAGCAACACAACTCCAAACCCATAAACGTCACTTCTAACGTACAAATGCCCTACATAATCAAAGAAAATTCTTGATGATTAACGAACAATGTAATCACATAAAATAAGCAACTTTCAAATAGATGGTATTAAAAGGTTAGAATGTGGTGTACCAGTATTAATGTATTCGGGAGCAGCATACCCGTATGTACCCACAGCTTGCGTAGTCACATGAGATTTGTCAACGGGTGGACCCAATCTTGCTAGGCCGAAATCTGAGAGCTTGGCTACATAATTCTGAGTCAAAAAAGAAAATTATTAGTAAATAATTTTGAGATTCTAGGACCGTTTTAAATATCAATGAAAGTTCACAGATTCAACTTGATTAAGTTGGTAGTGGCCGTCAAGAAAGTTGGTCCTGTCCGTTATCACAATCATTTGTCATGAATTTTATTACAATTGGAGATTGTCATGGAAAACGAACACTAAGATTTTAGGTAGCAATGTTGCATGACTAGATAAGTCCGAACTAGACTACAGATGTCTTTTCGGTGTAACAGGAGCACAATTAAATCGCATACGAGAATAAACCTCCAGCGTCATAATTGAAATAACGGGTTCTAATCATTTGAGCTAGTCCTTCTCATCCTTATACCTTCAAACTAAGGCATTAAGTTTTGTTCATTTCTAATTCAAAAGATAAAGAAAAAGGCCATAGAAAACACCATTCAGTCGGTTATAATGTACTCCAAAAATACAACTGGAACCTAAAAACTTGAGCTAGGTAAGTTGGTAAAGTTTAAAGGGTTATATTGCAACCTACTATTATCTAGATGTAATCAACCAACAAAGGGAAACAACGCTTACCTCATCTAACAAAATATTTGCTGCTTTGAAATCTCGATAAATAACCGTATTCTCTGTTGTATGCAAGAAGTCAAGGCCCCGAGCTGCGTCCATTGCTATTCCAATCCTTTTGCTCCATGGAGGAGGCTCCACGTTCTCTGCAGGGCAACAATTCTCTTGTTGAACCAATGAAATGATTGGGGACATGGGGTAGTCATACTTTTTTTTTACCGTTTTCTACTATTTTCTACCCATTTCCAAAGACAAATAGGAACATAGGGCAGTCGGTACACCCCAAGCTACTCCATGAATCCGCCACTGATAATACTACAGTAGTGACACGAGTTCGGTATTATAAGTCAAAATGGAATTTTTAGAACTGAATTGAGCAAACTTCACATTATCGACAGCAATTTTTCAAATGATATCTAACTTTTATCTTCGGTCAAACCAAAAAAGAGTAGTTCATAGCATTTACTTCGCAAATAAGGGAGTATAAAAAGGAGCAGTGCTTACTTTGGAAAAGATGGGTTTCTAGACTTCCTTTCTGCATGTATTCATAGACAAGAAGCAGCTCCTTTTCTTCCCAACAATAACCAATCAGTCGGACAAGATTTGGGTGAGAAAACTTCCCCAAGAAATTTATCTCTGTCTGCACCAAACATTCAATTTTCGTGGTTAGACAATTGTAAATCATAAATTTTGTTGTATCTCTAGCAGAGATTCAGCAAACCCAGTACAAGGTGCAATGAAAGAGTATGACTTCTACCTTGTTTATCGATCCAAAATTATGCCAAAAGATGGCGAAACATAAATTTCATCGAGAGTTCATCACATTTTTAAGACTTTAAAGATGATCAACTCATCCTCATCGTTCTTAAGGTAGCATTGTATAGAAGGTTTACTATTACTATTAGTTTTAGGACGAATGTCTTTCTCTTGTTTGAAGGCAGTCACAAAGTAGTAATACAAACAGGTTTCTGACCCTGCTACAATTGTCTTCTCGATATAATTAACATTTTTGTTAATGCTACTACTAATTAATAGAAAGGAATCTGAGATTGCTGGTCTAAGTCTTGATTACAATAATGGCAGGTAAATCAATGACAACTTTTGTAGCAAAATTTGATGCATGGACTCATTTGTGACCGAAACATTAGTCATCCTCTCGGCATGTAAGTGGAGCAGAAGACATAAGTAGGATATTCTTGCAAATTTTCATCCTGCTCTTTAATCTCAAATTCTGCCTCACTACTTGTCGATGCATCATTGCTAACAATAATATTTAGTTCGTTTGAGAACAAACAACTTGTTTTGAGCCTTCATGAGGTTGAGTATGTATCAAATCACTTAGGGGATTTGGCGACCACTAGGCATTAAATAACCCTGGTCTGAACTCCCCCTCTAAAGACATTACCAATTAAAGTAGTTGACATCCGCTTCTATAAGGCGACAATATAAAACGTTTTTTAGGCTATAGGATACACAATTATAAGTTATTATACACTATATACTCCGTAGTATATACTGTAATATGCTTATGTATACACATTGTAATAGGGAATATTGCTACACTAACAGATCCTGATACTACTGTCTACAGCTATAGCAATTGTAACAGCGAGCAACGTGCATATGAATCTATTATGGTGAACTGCAAAGAACTTGGATGTCGTACAGTCAATGCAACTGTAAGGCACAAAATGTGGTACTCGTTTGGAGATGTGTCCTTGACTACTTGAGAAAAGTCCATAAACCTTCAAATTCTTTAATTGCTACTTTCATTCCTACTATGGTCTACCAAATCCCCAAAAATCCCTTAGAAAACGACATATACTCAGGGCTATAGCAAAGTAATTGGATTGCTAATCAGGGCTATATCGACAAACTCATATATTCTAATGATATATGAAAACTGCTAGTGGTTATGTTGAGAAAATTGATAGGCGACGTGCAAAGCTAGTTTTATTCTGCCACCAATATCTAATGGAAGCAAATAATCATTGGCTTGTAACTTATTGTGATGTCTATTATTGCAATCCCTCGGGCACAAACCCCACCCCACCCCACCCCGAGCCTCAGCCCCCTTCAAAACGATGGAGTAGCTTAACTATTGACAGAGAGGACAAAAGACCTTGACCAATATTACCTTTCTCGAAGGTTTGAAAAGTCCTACTATGCTTGCTATCAATTGCAAGCTCCTAGTGATAACAGAACTTGTAAATATTGCTTGTCAACTTCATTCAAGCAATCAATTGGTTTAAACGTTAGAGTTGCTCCATTTTTCGAAACTATCATCACAAATTTTGAGAAACGGGCAAATAAAATAGGATGGAGGCCGGAAGTACCTTGTTTTGCCCAAAACATATGATCCTAAGCACTCTAAAGATTTGGATTTATTATCTATACATTTTAATTTGAAACTGAAATTTTAACGTTTATCACTAAAGAAAATGAATAAATATAGTCATATAACGTTGTAGCTAGCTAAATCGCATGATTGATTTATTTTATAAGGTTTATATTTCAATTTTTGACGAACACAAAATAGATTACTGTTTTTAAGGCTCATGACCTTGCCACTTGCTACCTTGCTACTTATGCAAAACGAAATGAGCTAATATCTTCATATTTTTAATTTGCTATGGTGAACATACAAAAATGCAGCATAATGATCGAGTTTATAAGAAACTTACTTTCCATTCCTTAAGACCTTGTGCACTATCAGCATTGCATCTCTTGACAGCAATAGGGATACCAACACCAGCCTTTGAGGGTGCCAATGTAGTCGGATCAATCCATCCTTTGTACACCCTCCCAAATCCTCCCTCCCCCAACACTGAGTCTGGCCTAAAATTCTTTGTTGAGCTCCTGAGTTCCACGTATGTAAATGTTTTTAGGTCTGGCTTTATAACTTTTCCGACTGATGGTGATCTAGGTCGTCCGTTTTCTGCTGCTGCTGCTGCTCCTCCTCCTCCTACGACTCCTCCATTAACCGCTACAACCGTAGGGGCCTTGTATTTCACCACCTCTAGATGATCACACAAGCACAAAGTTGCATATTAGCATAGAACATATTAGAAAAACTCATAGAAGAAAGTTTAGTCTATAGGATCTTTATGCACTAGACAACATCGTCTTTATGGCTCACTATGTATCTCTCTTTATCGATAAAAAGAAAGGGGGCCTCAAACATCTTTATTCTTCTTTTGACGGCCATCAATCTGATGGTCGCACTTTAGTTGCACAAAAAACATGATGGGCACAGGCCATAGCTCATGAGTGGTGTTTCATAATTCATATGGCTAAGCTATATTGATATCAAGAAAGTCTTGGCGTAATCGTAAAGTATTGGCCTACTCGTTCAAACACTCTACATTGATATCGAGATCATTTAGAGTTAAAACCTAACTCTAGTACGGAGAGTTTACCTAACGATAATAATTTTATTTACATCTCTCTTATTGGGTGATTTTGACATGCATTCTATCTTTATGCTAGTTACGGAGTATGATTTATCGTAATTCTATTAACTCTACGAGAAACAAACTCTAAGGATCCAAACCCCTATAGTACTATGAAACAAAAAAAGGCAACTCCATGACGAAATGATACAAAACTAGGACTTCTCTATGGGATACATCATATATGTTAATATTCACCATCTCATTTCTATGGCCGATTTTACTGGTCAACTACTAAATTAATCACCTGTGGCAAGTTAATGAAGATCAGAGTCAACTACTATCACCAATCCACCACTTGATCAAGGGCTCCAAATGCACTAATGGTAGAAAAAGAAGCATGCGCAAGATCACCATAGATTTTTAAAAGCAAGAACAAAGAAACAAATATAAAACACTACAGTGTGTAGTTAAGTACCTCGAGGGGTGCTGCTTATTGGGGCATTAGCTTCTTCTTCTGACCCCCAGCAGTTGCCCATATGTTTCTTCAAATAATGTTCCACAATCTTCTAGTGTTATGGACTGTTGAAGTAGTTGGTAAAGTGTTGCAAAGCTTATAAAAAGAGTTGAAAGAAAGAGCGAGGAAGAAGAAGCAAAACCGCGGAAATTTGGTGTTCTGCTGTTTTGCTTGGTTCCTTCCTTTATTTGATCAAGTCGTGTTTTGGTATGTAGTCCCTAAGAGGCTAAGAGCTAAGGATGATATAATATAAAGTTTGTTATATGAAGATTCGATTTATTTAGTTATTAGATGGAGCAAATGAGAGAAAACTAGTGACTTGAAACTTGGAAGACAACAAGAATTGTTAAGACGTGAATGGGAACAGCTGAATTTGAGGGACAAAATATTTGTAACACCAAGTCAACGGATTTTGCTAACGGGCAATGCATCATCTCAAGCTCTTTGATTGGCTGGGTCCCAACTATGCGGAATTTTAAGCATTTCTATGGATTTGAGCACCAATTTCTCTCATTTGGTGACAAATTTGTTTGATTGGACTATAAAAAAACTAAAGGAGAAAAGAACAAATTTGTTTGGCGCGAGAATTACTTGAACGTATGCGATAGTCTTTTTTTTTATAATATATTATTAATAAAAAGTGATTATTTTAACAATCTGTAACTAGGTGAATAAAAAATAATCATGTTTTTTATAACTTAGGTAAATCATGATGAATTGATATTATGGTAGACCACAAATTATTTGCTTGTGGCGTTAAAAAAGTGTAGAACATGATTTATTGTTTTTTTTGGTACTAGAACAGAAAATATTGTACAAGTTGCAAGAGATTGACTTCACTTTCATGAACGAACCCATTTGAACCCAAGTAGTAAAAGTTGCTTGCTTTCATGCTTTGTGTCATTGTGCACTAAATTATTTTCAGTCTAATTTTCTTATTCATTTTCAACCCCGGCTTGAAATATGTCATCAAGTAAGAAACAAACAAACTAATGAACGAGTATATATTAAAATTAAAAGAAACTAGCAGTCTTTAACTTATACTATGAGCTCTACTAAAACAGCCAAAATGATGGTCCGTCAACCAATTTAAAAACAACGATTGAGCACTTACTGCTATAAATAAAAGTTTTATGGTGCAATCCAATAAATAATTATTAGATGATAATAGTAAAATGGTCGGTTCTCATTATCCAGTGAAGAACCACTCCTCTAAAAGAAATCACATATTCGAGACTTGAGACAGCTATCATAGGACCAGGACTTCTGCATTCACACCATGAATTCCTTGCACACTCCATCTCGTTCACACTTGTAAGTTCAACCATATAATTCACCTAAATGACAAAAATTCATTCATAATTTGACATTAAAAAATATAGTCAGTTCCCAATTACTATTTGCTATGTATCAAGTTGTGGCCTGTTCTAGATTTAGACATTTAGTATGATTAAGGATACCACATGTGGTCAAAATAAGGTAGGACTACCTAAGTATTATGATTAAAGGATCAAGAACTTACACTCTTTAATTATAAAGATAATCTAAGAAGACTACTTATAAAAGACCTAATTACAACTTAATTTAAAGTGGTCGCTTTTATCAACACCTAATAAGAAACTAAATAGTCCAAACCAAAACCGGTATTTTAAAAAATATTAAATTTCAATAAGAAAATAAATTAAAAATAGATGGTCTCATATTAAGTTTAATTAATTGCTACAAGCCACCTATGCTCTCTAATTGTCCTTCGGGATGCTGAACGTTGTCCGACGGGGATGTGTGTCATGACGTATCTATAATTGCCTACCTAAGCGTTCGACGCTCGACATGAACGACGACTGCGTGGAACTTGACCACTCAAAAAATCGTGATGACTCGTGCATGCCAGGGTCGATCGAGGAATGATCCCTGGTTGATCTGGACGTTAGACATATGCATGTGTAAGTATGAACAAATTAAGACTCTGAAATTATAGATGAAATTCAATCAGTTATAATTTGTCTGATGACACCTGGTGTTCGGATGACGTAGTAATTCTAGAGCTTATACATGTAACCGACCGTGACTTTTAAAAGGGATCCAATTATTAGAGAAAAGTCCTTTACCCGTTGCTCTGATGGTTTCATAATAACGTGACGGGTCGCACGTTTTTTACCTTAGGCAACGAAGATTTAGTGTTCAATTTCAGAGAACGAGACTGAGAAACGGCTATAATAACCATGAAAAGTATACACTCGCAAATTACTTCAATCCTAACACGCAGAGCTAGTAACATATTGTCATCACAATAAGCAAGGTAACAAGTAACAAGTAACAATTATAATACGTTGATATTGGAATTTTTCTACATTTTTCATCCGTCATGAAGTAACACAACTTCTCGATGACTAAGTGCACTCACTATCTTTCTCAAGGTTAACATATAGAGTTGAAATAACACTTTATTCCAAGTCAAAAAAAATTGGAATAAAAAGGAGTTTGAATTTGTATTTTCACCGAATTCTTTTGCCCCATATGGTATTGAGGCGTTATCCAAATCTCGAGCTTAAGCAGTAATAGTGTGGATCGAAACTGCTTGACAGCATGCTTCTCTTAGTGTATCGCACATACCATATAGTCATGAAATTGTATCATCATTTTGCTTATGCACTGCCGAAAGTGAGTAGACGAGTTAATAGGCCAAGCGGAGAAAGGTTATAACATCTGGCTATTAAGTAGACATGGACCATAGAGGAATATTGTGCTCTAAGGCTGAATTTTTGCTTATTTACTAGACATGGACTGAGCAGGAGAACAAAATGTGATGTTAGACAGTTAAACTCATATGATGTTGTGTAATCAGTCAATAATTTGCACACTGAGAGCAGTTTGTTAGGACATTAAATTGCTCAACACTTTAACTCAACGCCGTGAGACAAATAATCTTTGAATACATTGTAATTTTATGTGAATTTGGTAGTCGCGTCAAATTCAATTCTGTGATCTGGTACTTCAGTTCTATATTTTAGTCAATCTCTTTTCTGAAAGAATGTCCCCTCTTGCTAGTTTTAGTATTTGTCCTGCTTGGTGTCTCTTAGGACTTACGTTGTCCGGCTAACTTGGAACTTTGATTCCGTCGTACAGATATCATACATACACATATGGCACAGTTTGGTTGCGCAGTGCAAAGGCCATTGGCTCTGGTTCCGATGGTGCTGACAGCTCATTTCAAGAGCAATATAGAGAGGTATCTCTATTGTTGTTCTGTGGTTTTAGTTCACCTGATCTTTTGACATCTTTTAACCTGCTTCTACTAGAAAGAAATTTCCTCAGGGCAATATCGAACGTTTCACAGTATTCTGATCCTTAGCTCATTCGATACCAAAACTTCAAAATTGAGATTGAACAATTTCAAATTCTTGTCAAGAAAATCTCGCTTCCTCCATAGAATCTGATTGACTCCTCTTACGCTTTCCTAGTTTTACCGAGAGTACGAGACCCCATTTTCTCTGAAAGTCGAATCCACGTCCTCCTTATGCTAATGATCTTGTTGTAGGAAGGGATCAACAATGCATGACACCTTTCATTTTTGTGTCACAGGATTTAACTTTTCCAGGAAGCCGAGACCATAGCCCTTTCAACCTTGAAGCATGTTATGGAGGAAAAGGTAGCAATTTAATCTCATTCTCGGTGTGTAATTTTTGATAAAAATGTGTCCAATGCTCAAATTTTGCTTTTTTTTTTTTTAGTTGATTCCAAAATTGTTGACATAGCAAAGGTTTCCCCAATCTACCACTTGTGTTTTCTACCTTACATGAAGTACATAACCAACTGTCTATGAGGAGCAACCGACCCTCACTGCATCACTACTTTCACTTTAGGCTATGTATGAATTTGCTGCCTGGTCTTTAGCTTCACTTCTGTTAGCTGCCTAGTAGACATACTTGCTGGAAGCTATTTCGGTGAGCTATTTCAGTTAAGTAGTGCGGTTTTAGGTCTACAGTGTGCAGTTTTGACACTTCAAGACTGGTAGAATGATAAACTTAGCTGGTGCTGTTGCAGAAAAGTGGGATAAGAACTTAATGCTAGAAATATGTGCTCCTGTGATATACTTATCTACTATACCATCAATAAGACTCCCACCCTTCCCGGGAATTTCCCTGCAGCTCTTCACTTGTTTCATCTTGAATTCTGTAACTGTAGCGTATCTTGCCAAAATTTTGGTTCTGTTCTCTTGTATACTATTTTTCTTAAATGGAATTATCATTCAGCAAACTCAATAGAGCACAAGGAGACAGGGTAGTTAGGACTCACTGTTGAAACCAATTAAAAATAATCTTTCATCAAACTCTATATATGCCTTCTGTTTGCCTCATGGTCGGGGCCTCTAACTACATGCTGGAACTTAGAAGTTTCTTCTAGCCACTGAGATCCATTTTTCATAGATGAAGCTTGTTATTTCCTTGAAAAAGTTAAAAAAAAGCTGTCCATTTCTGATATTTACATGTTGATTGTGATAATTTTATGTTAGAGTTATATTTTAGAGTTGCACATCTTATAAAAAACATTCTTGGAAGTTAGCATTCTGCGAAATCAACGGATTTGTCGAGGAAACTAGAGATACAACTGAAACTGAGAATAAAGGCACAAGACAGAGGAAAAAGGTGGTTGGACTTCATTGAACAGTTCCGTATTAAAGGCGGGAACAAGAAATGTAAGGATGAACACTCATTGCCCATTTCAGAATCTGATGGCAAAATAGAAAGGGGCATAGAATGAACACCTTTTGCCTATCTTTGCTATATTTCGTCATTTTGGTGCAAACATATATAGAGAACATCCATACTCAGTCGAGAACCTTTTTCTAACACCAAGATATTCACTGTCCTGTCCTTTTTCTGATCAATTTCTCCCTCTTGAACTTTCTGGCATCATGGAATCAATAGTGTCTACCAGTAGAATGGCCTTGGGGAGGAATGGTTACTCTTTTGTGGACACAAGGGGCTAGAACCTTTAGGGGACTCGGATTCAGTGGTCAAGAAGTTAAGTGCCACCACAATTTCATTTATAGGCGGCCGTAGGGTTGGGTCCTGATTCAAACACATGGCAGTAACAGCTATCACATGGCGGGCAGATCGGGTGGGGAACCGACCCCTTAGTCTAGCATCCACCAGCTCCACATACCTTCTTTTATCTTTCAAGTAGGGCCGAGCCTGCAACATTTTTGGAAGAAAGGAGTTGAGAAAATCAATAGTAAAAACAGCAAATCATTGACTATTTTCTTTCTTTCTTTTCTGTGTGTGTGTGTGTGGGACCTGTGTTTCTAGTGTGGTGTATATCATGGGGTCAGGTTTTCAATTTTTGTTGCTGGATATGAATTCCACGAAGGATACAGGGTTGACATGGTTTTGCGAAAACATTTCTAGGCAGGTCAAGAAGAGCATAACGAGCTGCAGGATTGGGAGACACTTCAGGATATTTGGCGGGCAGATTAAGACGGCTGCAGTCTGGCAGAAATTGTGACGAGCATACCTTTTCAAGGTTGGTGTCAGGCTACAACATGTAAAGTGATGAGAACCTCGCACCTTTGATTGTAAGCAAGATTTCTGTTAAGGATGTTAGACGGCTGCAGGATTGAGAGACACTTCATAGTTTATCCTTTGTTCCCTGATGTGTTCAGGAACTTTGGTCGACTCAATGACTTTCCTATGGGCGGCATTCTACCATCCTTTGGACTGGGAATATAATTTTGACACTAGAAAAGTATAACCCCCTTTTAAAGGAATCCGTGGGTGCCTGGGTGGGGTTGTTAGAAAAGCCAGCTTGTTGAAGCTTACCCATGCAGTTAGACTCTGCGTGCCCTGCCTGTTGGTAACATCAAATGCCTTCTTCCCTGTAATCATTTCTAACAAGACTACGCCAAAGCTATAGATGTCGGATTTAGCTGTCAATTTTCCAGTCTGGGCATATTCAGGGGCACAGTATCCATATGTTCCCATCACCCTGGTTGATACGTGAGTTTTCTCGCCGACTGGACCGAGCTTTGCCAGTCCAAAATCGGAGAGTTTAGGGCTGAAATCACTGTCTAACAATATGTTGGCAGATTTTAGATCACGATAGATTACTGGTGGCTGTGCTACATTGTGTAGATACTGTAAGCCTCGTGCAGCACCTGCAGCGATTCTTATCCGTGTGCTCCAATCTAGGACATCTTTCTCATGCTGAACACCTGCACCAATAGACCACTTTTTCATCCACTTAACAATTTTATGATTGGTAATAGCTATATCTAGGGTATGTCATCATACTATTAGAGATAGATTCTACCCCAAACTGCTGTAATGTACACAGAGCGGAGAGAGTTTTACCATAAAGATGATCTGCCAAGCTGCCCTTGGGCATGTATGGATAAACCAAAAGTCTTTGTTCTCCTTCAGCACAGTAACCAGTCAGGGTAACAAGGTTGGGATGATGCAGCAAGCTTAACATAAGAACTTCCACAATGAATTCTTGATTGCCTTGCAGACTCTCCAAATTAAGACGTTTAGCAGCTATGATCTGGTCCAGGAAAAAAAAAGTTTAACTAATAAGGTGAAAAGGTTGTCCCATTTAGGCTTCATAACTTGCGCAGGCAGGAAATTCTTCAGTTGTTTTAGATGGGTTATCTCCAATAGTAAAACAGGAACAGAGGAGTCTTTATCTTGGAAGATGAGGCTCTCATTAACAGTGAGCCATCACATAATTATTCCATATTGAGTCATACTCATACAAGAACAGCATTACTGTTTTCCTCTCTTAGAATTGCAAAGGCTTTTCTAACTCATAGCATTTCCAACAACAGGAAAGCAAGAGACATCCAAATTGCATACGATGACATTAGTATGTAAATTAGTACATAACTAGATATGAAGGGATACAGTTTATTTTCCCTTCAGTTTGCTGCTAGTTTGCAGTGTCGTGTACTAAAAGATCTAGTACCAGAAGTGACAGAGCCAAAAGCATCAGGAAACTTCTTAAGAAATGTTTTTGTGATGGTTCTGTTTACTGTAGCCTATTCTTTGAAGCAAGTACTTGATGTTTAATTCTTATAATCATTTGATGCTAAACATAATTTGACTAACCATAAGACAATAAATAGTTTTTGCATATTTAATCTACGCGTTATACTCAAGTGAGATGGTGAGGAAATTATAGCAACCTGTCCATTATCTAGACGGCCCTTGTAAACCTTCCCAAAGCCGCCTTCTCCGATCAAATTAGACACTCTAAAGTTCTTTGTTGCCACTGCAAGTTCTCGGACAGTGAAGCTACGAGCTGAGGTCGAAGTTATGCTGTCAATCACCTTCTTTTTATCATCTAAATACACAGATTGCTTCTCAGGTTCTGTGTAGTTCACCATCAAACTTATAAGGTCCACAGTAAAAAAAACCAAGTTTGTTACTGAACCTCAATCTTTGTCAAAGTACATTGTAAAGATCTCTTACCAGAACGAAAACTTGATTTTCCCTTCCCATCTGCAGCAGAAAATAAAGCGATATTAGGTTAGAAGACAACTCTAAGAAGTTTTTTAGTATTTTATGAAGTACATTCCTAAGATCTCTTACCAGAACCATAGAAAAATGACTTTCGCCTCCTGTCTGCAGCAGAAAATGAAGCAATACTAGGTTAGAAGATAACTCTAAGATGTTTTAAGAGATTATGGGCATCTAGTTTTAAACTTTTGAGGAAGCCTAAGAGCTAAGCAAATATATTTTGTTCTCATAGTATACTCTATTAGTTTTTCACCACTCACATCCGAAACAGATAAGATCACGAATGAATATAGCTAAATAACACACCATTAGAACAAAGATATACCTTGCCAACATTCAACAGATTCCCTTTCAGCAATCTTTGGTCACAAATATGTTGTCCTATGATTTTGCTTATGAAATGTAAACTAAACTAAGGCTCTTCTTTTATTTTCTGTCAAACAAACAAATTGTATAGCTTATTATGTATATGGGTCCATACAAATCTTATGAGGGACATTTGATTTTCTTCACAACATGAATCTCTACCTCCCCCTACCTTGACAATGTAAACAAAAATCCAAAACTTGTTTGGTAATAATGGACAAAACTGACACTACTCAAAATGCCAATCAATGAACAACATAAAATAAAACATCAATTGCCAGAATGATCATATTAAGAAAAACCCAACAAAGAATAGGGTAAGACATACCTCGAGGATCAGAATAAGTGGGAGATGAAGGATCAAACAGCCTCTCGTTGTCAAAAGCGAACCGTTTCCTAGTACTTATGCAAGAAAAACACCTCATAATATCCAAAAACTTACAAATTATAAGCAAAAAGATTGAGAGAATTTCCAACCCGAAAAGACAAAATCAACCAAATTAATCTTTATAGAAGGCTGGTAGTGTTCCTCCCTTCAAAGGGAAGGAAAACAAACCAAACCCCTATAGGAA
Organism: Corrigiola litoralis; assembly: GCA_901111285.1. Taxonomy (NCBI): domain Eukaryota; kingdom Viridiplantae; phylum Streptophyta; class Magnoliopsida; order Caryophyllales; family Caryophyllaceae; genus Corrigiola; species Corrigiola litoralis. Next base: position 3,661 of record CAAKMY010091322.1, on the reverse strand, counting down.
GAACAACAAAATTTTAGGAAAAAAGTAATAAAAAAAAAAAGAGAGAAACTCAAACACTATATTTGGAATGAGCTCAGATATTTTAGGAAAATATAAAAGTCAAAAGAAGTAGAATGATCATTGAAATGGGCAAATTTTATATGTCAAAGATGATCAAATTGAAGGGTGTAGGGGTGACTAATTTGCAAAATAAACAACTAGTAATTTCAATCAATTAGGAGAGAATAAGAATTAATTAATAACAAATTCGGTTTGCAAATCATCTGTGTTTACTAAATTTTGGGTCATTTTCAATCCACTCATTTTATTCTTTCCTCTACATTGTCTGTCTGTCACATGAATTGTGTTCTGTGTCTAAGCGCATGGTTGCAGAGGTTTTGGGTGGACTATTTATATGTTTCGATCATGGTCCACATGTCATAGACTCATAGCCCTTTTTCGTTCATCTTTCCTATTTGTTATTGATCCTTTGATATGTTCTTCTTCATCCCATGGTAACGACATGGAATCAATAGATAGTTTTGAGAATGGCCGCGATACAAGAATTACGATAAAATGCCAAAAGATATAAGAAATCTAAAGCAAAAAATACCTACTACTAAAAGCATGATTACAAATTATTAGAAGAGACTGTCTAATTTTAAGTCCCATAATCTAAAGCCCACTCTCCTCCATTTATGTTCAGTTTCATACTTTCATCTCCTCCCCGACCCTCTCCACCTTCCCCTGCCGTGCACCTTCTCCACCTTCCTCCTGCCGTTGCTGTATAATTCCCCCGTCCCCTGCCGCGTCCCTCCTCCCTCCCCCTGCTGCTGCTTCCCTCCCTCCTCCCTTCTCTTTGCCGACCTTCTCCTCCCTCACCCCCGCGGTTTGTTCATCATTACCTTTGTTGCCATAAAATATAAGATTTTAAAAGTTCGAGGATTTCTTTTTCAAATAAAAGACCGAGGATGAGTACCACACTAATGATTTTGGATAGTTTCTAGACTTCTAGTCATCTAATTGTGTCATGAAAATTTGGACTACTTAAGGACTACCATCATGACTCCTAACACATGTTAATTGTGAGATGTGAAAGAGTGATAATCTCTTATGATGTGTCATCTGTACAAGATACCTTCAATTGCTATTCTGACTATTTGATATAGGAATAAGTAGTAGTCACATATACGGAGTAACATTCTATGATACAAAGTACATGAACAGAAAGCAGAACAAGCCAGGAACAAGCCATCACCTGATGTGGAAAAGGAGGAACTCTTGGCTGTTCCAATATGTTAATATACCTCTCCAAAAGGCCTTAACTAGCACCAACCTTCTAATATCTGAATTTCTAAACTCAGCTGGAAACAAGTCCTCACCTGATGTAAACCCTCCCCTAGAAAGTAGCCAATACTTAATCTAACAAGCCATGTCACAATCTTTGTACATGCTTTCTTTGATTGCGGAATTGCATAATTTGCAGCAGTCTCCTTATCAAAATACAGATCGACGAAAAGCTGGTCCAAAAGTTTCAGGTGCTCCACAGCAAGAGAAGCGGAGGCGATTGGCATCAAGGAAGCTATTACCTAGATGGAAAGAAACCAATGCCAGGAGGCCACTATTTGAATTGTCGGATTGTGCAACAGTAGTCAAGGGAATAAAAGGCCCAAACAGGATGGCCGGACAGATTAGCTAATACTTTTGATCACTGCAGGGAGTGGCTCCAAAGTTTCACAAGGGTACAATTAATCAGTATCGGAAGAGAGGCTAATGGTAGCAGACAAATTGGCAAAAAGAGAAAGAAGACAGTTTGAGGACTTCAGAGCAGGATGTGAAGAGGAGAACCCAAGCCTGGAAGTTATAGGTTTTTTTATGTATGAAACTATGATCTTTAACAACATTGGTATCACTTTTGGACAACATGAAATGACTAACTAGGCCTGTTTTGGGCTCCTTTGTTCCAAAAAAAAAAAAAAAAAAAAAGCAGAGCTAGCTAGCTAGTTGCGCATTATTACTACCGGATTGCATAACATGAAAATTACCGGATAAATAATTAAACACTCAACATATATATATGAAGTATCTACAGACAACTTGCACACAAAGTAAAGGAAGGTAGTAAAAAAATGAAAACGATACAATAACTGACAACCAAAGTAGATAATATGTTTATGGATAGTGAGCCAAAGTTGATTTCCGACGTTACACAGTTACACACAAAGATGTAGTAAACCCTAATTAATTAAGTAGAATTAACCCCCTGCAAGAAGGCAACTAGAGCGACACGTAGGACAAGATTGTGCCTTCCTAAACCACTTCTTGATACAACTGCCATGGAAGACATGGTTGCAGTATGGCATCTTCTTAGCAGCCCCATGTTCCTCCTCCACACAGCAAGATAAGTCGTCCAAACAGATTGCACATTTTCTGTCATCAAGAGTCTCCACATCATCTACATTCACGAGCCCTTGGAGCGCTCGTTCAAAAGCCTCCTCATCAAACTGGTCAGCTTGGCTCATCATCTGTTGACCAGCACCCTCAGTGCCGTCTTCGTAGAATCAGCTAATAGTGAAAGTCACATTTATCGCTAGCACTTCGTTACCGTAGCACAATTCAGATAGTGCTTCTTCAACATTAAATACGAAAGATCGTAACACTTCGTCATGATAGCATGGTTGCAGTCCAATGCGTAGTAGAGCATTCTCAACATGGGACCTGTAGTGGCCTTCGTGGTCTATAATTAACAGTAATCTTGGGAGATTTTCAGTTGGACAATCTTGAGGAACATACCTTGGATATAATACGTCTACCAAGCGAAAATCCACAAAGACTCTATGCAAGGAATTCGAAAGTGGTGGCAGTTGTTGGGTGTCACACGGAAAGACATGGTCGAGTCCAAAAACGTCTTCAATGGACAAAGGTTGAGGTTGGGGTTGCACAGTTGCGGTATCCATGAGGGCAAGAAAGATTGAGGTTTTTGATGGGTGGAACTTTGCTTGGGTTGATATGAGAATAGAGAGCACACTTAATGATGTACGTATTAGGTTACGGATGTAGGGGAAGAAGAGGCTAGGCTAGCTCTAATATATAAGAGATATGATACAAGGAGTTAAGCACCCATTTGGGTATTAAAGTTTGATGTTTGTAACAAATAAGGTATTAACGTTTAAAAAGTAACAAAATGGGTACTCTGGTGATGGAAAACGTTAACCTTAACTGTAAATATGAAAAGACCATTTTACACTTAAAAAAAATAAAAACAAACGGTTGTGATCAAATTTTGTGGGTACCCTTCCTTGCCCCACTCAGGCTATTTCTCTCTCCTCCCTCTTTTTCTTTTTTACGCATCACCATTCACCACTACCATCATAGGTTCATAACCCCACCAACCCCGCCACCTCCCATTCCCAATTTCCTCTCCTCCCCACCACCAACCCCCCAGCCGCCCATCAAAACACGCAAAAATACTCCTCGACCACCACGCCAACACTCAGCCATCCTCACCCACCACTCCATCACTGCCCAATAAACCCCGACAACGTACCAGAATAACGTACAAGGGATAAAGAGTATGGTGATGTCGATGGTGATGCATGCGTGAGTATTTAGGAGGTATGGATCATTTGAGGGCATGGGATTTCTGGTTTCGACGGGTTTGGTAGGATGCGAAATCTGGGTT